>OZ010593.1:49104214-49141714 GCA_963932145.1 Acanthosepion lycidas | reverse complement strand
CTTTGCTTGGGTATCTTAATTAATTATACTCTTGAAATAGATTTGAAATAATGTACTACATTAGGTTATCGAAATTGATTATCCTATAGAATTGCCTTCGAAAATAGCAAAAGTGCTTATCAGAGTTCAAGACTTAACTGTAAGAATTACTGACAGAACTCGTCTGTTACATTTGTAATTATCGTTGTTCCATCTTTTGTTCATTATCGAAATTTACCAAACGTAGCTTCATCTGGCACGGTTCCACAATGTCAATAACCCAGCAAGGATTGAATTAGTTACTCTTGCAACGATACGTTAACCATTGCTGTCTAGCGGGTTACCTTAGGCATTCACTGTGTCTTGAGATCTTATTTCCTAAGTGCTATACCGGACAATCCAATATTCATGAAAATATATTTAATTTATAAGACCTGACAGGTCAGTCGTATGTACGTGCCGACCGCACAGCGGTTTGGATTCTGGTGAACGCTATTCCAAAGAAATTCGGACGAATAAAAACTAACCTTTCGAACGCTAACCGTAGTGAGATAACCAACTCGTTTTGCCGACAAAACGGTTGGAAATTTTAATGTTTCGGCCCCAGTTTAGTGGTCTTAGACCTAACTTAATTGTGACATCTAATTGATGTTGCCATCTTCTGTAGAGCAATGGCTATCAAAGACATCTCACACGCCATTCCTCTGATCTGGGTTCTCAATGGATGTCCTAATATTTTATTCCTTAACTAGATAAGCTTTGTAATTAAACATGTAACTGTGTGAACTAGCAGTTAGTAAGCTAGTTTCACACACCATTACTTTTGTAATGATGTAGTTACTCATTGGGTACCCATCTCTTTGGGCTTTGGCTATAGTAAAAAATACTTCCGTTTACTCAATGATCTTCTATGTGCTACCTCTTGTCAGGACGCGATCGATCATGACTTTAAGTTTCTATCTATTGTAGTTCTTGGGAATATTTTTCTTACTGTCTGTCCAACTTCTTGTTTCTCCATCTATTTAAAAAAGACCATGATCACCATTCTCTACCAAATGTTCCAAGAAGTGGGACTCAAGATAATCATTTCCAAATTAGAAACTATTAGAATGAAAGCTGTGATGGCACATACCCTGAATCCACCGTAAAAGATCAGTATGTGGAATTGGTACATAAAAAACACTTCAAATACCTCAGCGTATGGATCAGTTATAACAAATTCAGTATAGGAGATAATGAAACTGAACATAGGATAGATTGTACCAGAGGTAACCAGATATAACCTCATCAGATTGAGACTTTCATTTGAACGTCATGCATGGCGCCAAACCTGTTCGGAAATATCTAAACTGTCAGTTGTATAAACTGACTTCAAAGGTCAATGGTTAAAAATGGCTTTGAGCGAATGAAATCTGGGGATGTTGGTAAAAATCATTCTTCTTTGAACATTGTGGAGTGTAAATCCCAAACAAAGAACTGTCACAAATAACAGAAACCACATCACTTGATGACTTCCAACAGCATCAACAACTAAAATGGATAGCACATGTAATTCAAAGAGAAAATAATGACATAATCAATATGTCGATATTCCACGCTACAACGGATAAAAATTTAGGAAGGAAACTCCCTTCAATGCTGGAAAGATCGATAACACCTACTGGACACGAGAAACTTATTTTCCTGAAAAAAAGATTTTAAGAGAAAGATTTTATGAATTTCAATCGAAAGCTGTACTGTTTGATCCGTCGATGAATGTCAAATGTTTCCTCATACCATTACCACCATTAAATAGATCGTTCGATCTCTCCAGGCACCCCTCTTGCATTCAATGCGTTCTGTGAGTATGTGTTTTTCAAAACCCTTTTTCCTCATTATGCGTCCAAGAAATTTTAAGTCTCCCTATCTCTCTCTGTTTCTAAATATAAGATTTGTCTTTTATTTCCATCTTCCATAAATCTAGATCATTGCTCTGTCTCCTCTCGTTCTAGATCTGCTTGCTTTAAAATTGCTATATCTATAACTAGGAACATATTCTTGATATAAAAATAGCGTTTATAATAATTAGAAATAGTTTCAGATGAAAAAAAAATTACATTTAAAAATTATTGTGTTCACGTTTCGGATACGAAACTAAAGTTTGCTACTATAGATTTCAAAATACGCCAAATGAGTGTGGCCTTACTAGAAAGAGCCCGCTTTGGCCATAAGCAGTGATTCCCCTGATAGAGAAGAACACCTTTTCTGATTCCTGTCAGGATTTATAGTTATTTAGGAATAGTTCTTGAAATAGTTCGTTTAACATTAATTTCACTGTTTAATAAAAAAAAGGTTAAAGGTCAAATAACATTGAAACACGGGTTTCCGTATGATCATCGAAGTTAAACAACGATTAGCCTGATCAGTACCTAGATGGGTGACTGCTTTGGAATACCAGGTGCTGTAAACTTGGATGTGCGCGTGGTATAATGGATAATGTCTCGGAATTGTTATTTGGGTTCATTATATTCACTTCCGCGCAAATACACTTGGGTAAAGTATGAATCTACCTCTTCTCCTCCAGCTATGGGTTAATTAGTAAGAATTGTATTACTATTATCTCCAGAATAAATTTTACAGTCTAAAATATTTTATGACTTTAAATAAGAGTTGATAAACCGCAGAAAACGAATCAATTAAAAAGTTCTCTCAACTCAAACACATGTAACCACTAATATATATATATATATATATATATATATATATATATATATATATATATATATATATATATATATATGTATAATAGACCTATATTACATCCAGTACATCCAATATATATATATATGGCTCTCCCGTCGTTTTCGATATATGAGTCTATAGTAACCCATACTATTCGCACATATGATTTGAGTATTGTGTTTAAGGCTTGTGTAGAACCAAGCACACATTTTCAAACAACCGTATACAAAGAACTGGAGCACATCGTGATCCCAAAATCTCCAAACGTCCCTCCTCGGATATTGAATTCAAATTGTCCCTTCTCTTAGACAGGTTAACCCCCAAGACTATCGAACCCAGCATGTCCTGCTATTTACCTATATGGAGAAAAGAAGGATGCATACCTTTCCTAAGACTGCATGTAAGACTGCATGTGCTCAACTGGAATTCGAAGTCGACCCTCCGAATCCTCAATTCGATATCCATTACTCTACCCTGCTTCCACAAAAAAATAACAATGCAAACACACAAAAACACACACACGTGCGGAAGTTGTTTGCCATGACAACATGACATAGAAAAACGGGTTCTACAATCTCTGCCTCCATGATTACAGTTATAAGGCTCGATGGGTCTGACATATGGACGCAAGTGTACAGCACTCAAGATTGACTTCACACAATTATGTTTGCGCGCACGCGTAAATATTTGGAAGCATACTTAGGAACTCTACAGCTGAAATATTTTTTTAGCCAATATTAAGTTCTTTCACTTTGTCGTTGAAAAAAGAACATAGCATGATGAAAAAAGGCCCAAAAATTGATGAAAACAAAGTTTTATCGTCAAAATGTTTATAATATTATTAAGAGGAAAAACAAAAGTATTTTATTATTTTTTTTACTATTTTATTAATTTTTTAATCCTTTTTAGCACGTTCAAAATTTTGGTTAAAGGCCTACTTTTCTTTTTTTGCGTCATCGGTGGGCCAAAGATTGTCACACAATTATATGTGTGTGTGTGTGTGAAAGAGAGAAAGAGAGAGAGAGAGCACGCGCGTAAATAATTAGATGCTTACTCTACGGTTGGAATATTTATCAGGCAATATACTATACGCCCGGGCTCTTCGTTTTTATATCAATAAACTTTATGCAGTAGCCCACGTTAACGGCGCAGAAGAAAGTAGCAGTTATCATTTCTGTGTGGATTAGCAATATGTCTGAGAGAGAAAGAGAGAGATAAAGAGAAAGAAAGAAAGAAAGAACGAGAGAGAAAGAGATAGAGAAAGAGATAGAGATAGAGAAAGAGAGAAAAAATTACAGAGAAAGAAAAAGAGAGAAAAAGAGATAGACAAAGATAGAAAAAGAGAAAGAAATAGGAGAGATGAGTCTATGAATGTGGTCGTGTTCTAGCGTGATTATATGCGATCCAATCGGTGGGTGATGTAGTGGTCACTCTCATCTCATGCGCCCTCTCAGCTCCCCCTCAAGATCCGGTCTCATTATCAACTTGCACGAGTAAGTTGTGTCAGAATCGGAAAGCACATAAATCTAGTGACGGACAAATGGGTTGCAGACGCTCATGGTCCCCACGTATATGTAGTTTCTCAACGAAACATGCTTTCGCATATTAAGTTCTCTCAGTGGACAGCGTGAAAATCCAACAGAGAGGCCGCTTTATAATTGGTAAGATAAACAGCGTTCACTGACTACTGAGGTAGATAAAAGCAACCATATCTGCAATTGTGCGGTTATCAATTATTTATAAAACTACTAGACTACCCGTGACCCGTTGGGTCACTGACGGTTCCGGTTAGAAAACATTTTTCAACATTAAAAAAAAAAACATTAAGAAATTATCTGTTTGAAGAAAAATTAAATAAAAATACTTACTGTATAAACAACTCGTATTTTTAAATCTTATTCACTTTTTTTTTTTAAATCAGATTAACTTTAAAATATTTTTAAATAATTAAAATATTAATTGTTCAAAGAAAACTGAAATATAAATAATTCCTCTACAAACAACTGGACGAAACAGCAAAGCGGGATCTCCTTGGGTCTGTTTTTAACTTTAAAATATTTTAATTAACCAAATTGTCTGTTTAAAGAAAGTTAAAATAAAAATACGTACTGTATAAACAACTCGGCTTTGTAAATCTTATTCACTTAAATCAGACTAACTTAATTCATTATGCGCCGGACGGACGCACCACGCAAGCACGCATGCAATCACAGATAGGTGAAAAGATTCGGTACCATCACTATCCATCACACCCCCGCACATCCGAATAATCGAAGTTTTTAAAATCAAGTTACGTATAACCGAGGATTTTTTTTTTATTAGGAATCATTCAAATAACGGTGCTATTTACTTTCACTACTATATATTTTTCACGATACGCCGCTTATAAGATTCTTATTACAAGTGATTCCGATCATCATTAATTACTTCATGTTTATCTGAGACCCTATGACGGACAAGAGTAATGTCGGTAATAAAAGACTGAAAACATTTAGAACAAAAATACAGAAATAATCCATCTACGTTACTAAGACCTAGTGTCATTTTCGGCCTTTTAACCAGGATCAAATGTGGTACCTGTCATCCTCATTTTAGGTGAGTGTAGGAACCCGATCCCGGGGATTCCAAACCTGCTTCAGAGTCTTACACATCCAACATCCAATTATCAGAAGTTGGGCCGGTGTAATATCGACACCAACTTGACTGGTCTCGAGCACTGTGCATTTTTTTTACTTTGGCCCACATCTAAGCGTATGGGTTCAACATATGAAAAATCGACAAAAAGGAATCTGATTGGAAGTTTTGGAGATTGTGGATCCCCCGCCTAATTGCTATTGTCCCTAGATCCATCCTGACACCAGGTGTTAGCATCTGTTAGGTTCCGAGTCATGGGCAAATAGTGAACACCGCCACCGCCACCACCAAAAATTGAAAACTTTAAGAAGGCATAAAAATAGTTTTATAGTAAAAATACCAGCAATACTTTTTTGTAGTTGAATTACCAACATTATATTTTTAAATTGCCAAAAATACTTTTATCACCTACAAACTACATATCTGAAAAACATGTTTCTCTCCAGAATCTATCTTACATATTTATAAGTCTACCATTCGTCCATGCTTAAAATATTGCTGCCACATATGGGCCGATGCCCCTGCTATTCATCTTGAGTTCTTTGACAAGATCGAAAGAATTAGCAATATTATCGGTCCTGATCTGGCAGCTCGGCTCCAGTCACTTTCCCACCGCCGTAAGGTTGTTTTTCTATGTCTTTTCTATAAATAATTTCATGGTAATTTTTCGGGTAAGCTCTTTACTATAGTATCTAGAGTTTTCTTTTTTTTAATTTAAGCACAGAGATCTCATCAATTCAGCTGGTTAGATGTAACCGAAATTTCTATGCTTCTCGCTTATGGAACTCTTTTCCGACTCCATGTTTTCCAGCCAACTTTAATCTGCAAAACTTTAAATGCAATGTCAATTACTATCTACCGGATAGCTCTCTTCTTTTTCTGGTCATTATTATTGTTTCTAATTCTTCCACATCCTGTAAATCATTTTGTTTTAGTGGCATTACAGCTTTCCTTGAGGTGATATCGATTAAAAATATATATAAATTATCTGTAGTTCAAGGCATAAAATTACGTTTAAAATATCTAGATTTCGCCATTAAATAACCCACAGTTGTTGATATGCAGCTAAATAAAATCAACCAGCCATCATATAAAAAAAGAGTACTACCCCCTCATTTATTGGGGTAGGTAGGTAAATGAAATCTCTTTAAGGCATTTATGAATTTAAAGAATAGAAGCATTTTTAAAGTTTTATGTGTTTTATTTATTTTAAATATATATTTTAAGGAAAAAAGTTATTTGTTCAATATCCTTTTATTATGATGTACCTGACGCTGCGTAATGACTTATCGGCGGACGTAATCTCATTCGCTGAACTGAAATTTATTCTACAAAAATGGCGTCAAGGCGAATTTGACGCAGGCTGAAATGAAGTCAATTTATTCTAGTCTATATTAGGAGAGCGGTTGGTGACATTCGGAGATACGGATTCATTACAGCCGGATACGTCGACCTTTGAACCAACTTCATGTTAGGAACTTTCAAAACAGAATTAGTGCCAGAACAAAATCCACTTGACTTTCTCTGCGTACTTCTTGACTTTTTTGGTTTTGTTTTATGAAAAGTCAACCTGGCATGAAGCGATTCAAACTGTCCTTTCACACCCGATTCCCGTTTGAACCGCTGCCTCCTCTTTTTCGGCCGAGCGTGTATTTTCGCCTGATTAGTCAGACAAAAGCAGCAGGCCCATCCAGCACAGTATAAATCCCAAAACGAATCGAAAAGGTTATGCAATTTCAAGTGGACAGCTTTCTTCTATACTGCATATTTTTTTATACATTTATGTATTTGCGATGTTTTTAAATTACAAAACGATACAACGTTGAAAACACAGGATACAAAGAATAAATTTAGGCGCTCACACAAGCATATATATATATATATATATATATATATATATATATATATATATAGGTAACTATACTCGTTGCGAAAAACCTTCGAATTTTTTATTTGCCAATAATCGAAGGAAAAAAAGGTTTTAAAAAAGAAAGAGCTAGAAACATGAAAGTATGTCGAAAAAAAAAACGCACAGATACAGGTTTAAAGCCAAAAGAAAAAACCCCGACACGAGTAAACAACTACCTAAAAAGAGCTCAATACAACCGTAGGGCAGACCTAGTCAAACCTAGTGAGCCAGACAAACCTACCCAGGTTTCACCTAAGCGGATCGTCAGGGAAAGTTCCCTGAAAGTTCCCTGACGATCCGCTTAGATGAAACCTGGGTAGGTTTGTCTGGCTCACTAGGTTTCACTATATATATATATATATATATATATATATATATATAAATGGATTAAGTCCGACAACTATTTAATATATATTCTATTTATACATTATTTTTATAGACACAATTTATTTAAGTAAATGCTCTGTTTTTTTTTAATTAAACAATATTAATTACATTTACCGTCCTGAATGTTCGAGAAATTTCGTAGAAAATATGCGTTCTTCGACAGGAATCGAACGTGTATTCCTAAACGGAAAACGTCATTTGAGCTGACGTGCTATATCATTTATCTACAGAGAAGAGTCTGGTTAGCAAATCCAAATTACAGTTTTTAACCACACAGTCTTCGACGATTTTTCTCGATCGATCATATCTGCTCACACGGGAATCTCAAAGTGTGGGTTTATTTGGCGGGGTGGGGGCAAAATATGCCCTCTCAAAGCTCTGGATGTGACAGATAGAGTTTCCGGAGTTAAGGAAAATGTCCAAAATGTGTGCAGGAAGGATTCCGGTTCTTTTCCATCCCTCCTTATACAAACCATTATTAAAATTCATACTCCTAACGGACGTTGGCGATATTGTCTCAAACGGAAGAATTATGTTCGATATTGGTAATAGTAGTCTGGGACAATCAGTCGGAGTCCTGACCTCTGCAGATTACCGTTCAGTCTGCGTTTAACGGATTTAAAATTAAATCATGTCTATCAAGCTAACCAATTTAAATGAGACCTGAGAGATCAAAGTAAGGCTGCCCACCTGCATCGTGATATCTTGTTTTATGTAGATGTGGCCGCGATTCAGGAGACACGCTTTGTTTGCGATGTTGATGCTCGTGGGTGATCTAGCAACTTTGTTGTCTATTCAGCATACGGGGACCAACAGGCTAGAGCTATTTTATTACTGGTTAAACGTATCCTGGGTGCGAAAGTGGACCTTATCCCTATCGATGTGGCGGTGGGGGCAGATGATTGTTGCCGTTATTGCCGTGAACAGTCGCTCGTTTTGATCGTTGCACTAAACGATCAGAAGCTCGTTGGATCGTTGCACCAAATGATCAGAAGCGCGTCTACATTTTCCGTCGGTTTGGTGCAATTCCTGCTGGATTGTCGAGCTTAGTCTTAATCGAGGACTAGAAAGCCGTTCTGGACCCCAAATTAGACAGGAGCGGGAAACATGCTGAAGGTCGGGTGAACGTAGCTTGGTCGATTTGATCGGCGAGTTTGGTCTCGTCGATAGATATCAGGTCAGTCACCCAAAGGAGATGTGGACGTGGACTCCGTAAGTGGCCGTCTACCCCGCTACGCAGATACTTGTATAGAATGTTAGTGAGATGGGTCGATTTAGATCTACTTGATTGCTCCACTTCCACTGGTTAGGCTATTCGAATCTTAAACATTGACATCGTACAGAAGGCGTATGAACGATACGAGAAAGTCAGGGGGCCAAGGTTAACCACAACAATTTTTCCGGATTGAGCATAGGCACCTGGAAGAGGGTCGTACTTCCGGGAACTTCATTTGGATAGACGGACCCATCCGCATTCTTGGAGTGCTGTCCGCATCCGGCTGGAGAAGAATTCGTCTGAGGTACAGGCAAAGGTCGGTGCGGAAGTCCACACTTGGCTCCGAAATCAGGTGTCCTTGAAGGGTAGGGCTAAGGCGTGCACCACATACGTCTTTCCTCTCATCCTTTACCAGTTGGCTGAACTCCCTTTTTGTAGAGACCGTAGCAAGGCGATTGAGAGCTTGTTCTTCACACTCTTGTCGGGTGGTCGCAAGTATCAGGTCTGAAAAGAAGTCTTTTTCAAGCTTCTGCATGATGCGTTGGTGGAACTTAGATTGACACACTTCCTATGCCGCGTTTTGACAGACTACACGATATTGGAGGGGAGTGTTAGAGACGCCTTCCCTAGCGTTATCATCACTTCTCCCGTTTCTGGGGCTGAGTTCCGTCGTAGGCCTCGGAATCAGTCAAGTTTCCTCGGAGAGTGTCGAAAGGCCTTGCGGGCTATCTCTCGGCTCACTGACCTTTCACGTCAGGAATTAATGGAAAGGGCCGCGAAGGACCCTCTTTGTGGGCGACTCAGCTTGTCAGCGACCAAGTTGCGCTCCTTCTAGTCTTGGGCACAAGCGGCGGATTACCCCAGCAACTCTTACGCTTACCTGGTGATTGATTCGGAACCGACTATCTCTCAATGACGTAGCCTGAAGAGGGTGCTAGGCGGATTTTCCCGACCGTCATCAGTGTAACTTTATGTCTAGAGGAAACGGCTTCGCACGGCTACTACATTTGTCCACAGCTGTTGGCGAGTTGACCAAGCATCTTGTGTCTATTGATCTTGCATACGCGCGCGATAATATGCCGACCTCCTCCTCCGAGATGAAATGAATGGTAAGAATGGTGATATGGACGTCGTGAATGGAGGGAATCTTGCGATACGAACGCTGGTTCTTGCCGAATTCTTTCGGCATCAGCTCAAGATCAGAAATGATAGAAAGCGCTTGTTGTCAACAGATTTCAGCGAAAGGTGGGTAAAAGTGACGAGTTTTCTACGAATGAATGGAACCAGCCTTAATTTTCTTTTTTAAGTCCCCTTTTGAATCAACGGGTCTGTTTCAGGTGAACCCTCCCTTGGTTAAGTTAGGCACTCTTTGTTTACCTTCTTAATGTGAGTAAATGTTGTTTCTGGTTTGTTTCCGGGTCGCTCTTTTTTATGATCCATGTCGAGATTTCCAACCCCCTACCAGTTTGTTTTGTCCCCTTTTTTCATCTCGACTGCTCAGCCTTTAGTCAGTGTACTTCTTGATTCTGTCTCAAGACCCACTCTTATTATTTTTGTCAGGTGATTGTTTCCAACTAACATCCGTTTTGTTTAGTTTGAACATTTAGTTATACTTTAGTTTCGTTTTCTCGGTTCAGCTCTCCCCACTTATTTCAGGAGCATAGATTTTTATATATTTAAAAAAAAAGGAAAAAGTAACATTTGAACTATTTGTACATATTGAAATTTTATGTCATGTTTTTCTCTATCAATTTGTGGTATTGTGGTATATGTAGTATTAAATGGTGAGGGATCAGTTTTAGTGGGATTTTCTTTTCAGTGTTGAGGGATGAGCAAATTATAATGAATGAATGAATCGTGAATCAAATTAGCTAGTTCTAGAATAGAAGGTGTTTACCAGACTTTCCCCATTTCCTTTTTGTCCTTGAGCCACAATTGTTTTAATTAAACAATAAATATAAATACACACACACGTACGGTTATTTTAGCAGGAGTGGTTTATTAATTTATTTATTATTTACTTTATTTGGATTTGCTTTTTTTATTTTATATATTTCTTTTCAGTTTTCGATTTTCAAGTAACATAGTAAAAAATTGTTTACGTGTCTGTATTTTGAGATGAGTTCTGATCATTTATTCAGTAGTTTGTTTTGGTCTGGAAAGATAATTACAGCTATTTTTCCTTCAAGCAAACTTTGCAGTTTTGGGATTGATTTTTGCAGGCTGATTTTTTTTCCTTATTTTCCATGATATTTTTTATGTGCTTTGCTTCTTGTTTTAATAATTGAAAGCATTGTGCTGTTCAGGTATTTACCATGATATCATTGATGTGAGTTGCTTTTTGTTTTTAATAATTGAAAGCATTGTGCTGTTCCCGTATTTACTATTTGAGAAAGATGCTTTGTATGTGTAGTTTCTTTGTTTCCAGGGTTCTTCAGTTACTCCTATGTATATTTTTCTTCGTTATATTATTATTTTATCGTGGTTTCGTATATTAAATTGTTTTGTAAGCAATTGCTGTTTAAGAGACATTTGTTATTTATTCTGCATTTACACGTAGGTTTAATTTGTTCGGGTAGTTTTTTAATAGTTTTCCTGTTGTACTTTTTTATTATTTGTGTCATTCTCTTGGTGCAACAGTAGATGATTCTTACTGTGTTTTTGTTGAATATTTTGTGAAGCGTGCTTGATTCGGGGAAGTGTTTTTCTGAGTGTTTGATCAATATTTGAAGTTTTCTCTTCCTATTGGCTTTTTTGTCATCTGGGGTGTGTATATGAGCGTTACCGGGAATCCAATATCTTATAGGGCTACTGCAATGTCTTTCTTAGCTTCGTTGAATATAGTTTCACTGGAAGACTGCGGTTCATTGAGTTTGGTATCTGCTTGATTATAGCTGGCGGATAATTGGAGTATATAAAATGTTTTGACCTTAGGTTTTCTGAATGGTAAATTTTCTAAAGTCGAAGGTGAGTAATATAATAGATAGAAATGATACAGGATTCTACAGGGACGACGGTCTCATATTCATAAGAAACTATAACAAACAAAACACAGACAAAACTAGAAAAGCAACAATAAAGATTTTCAAAAATATGGGATTCGACATAGACATGAAAACTAACCTGAACGAAGTAAATATTGTATGGATGTGCATCACAATTCTAGTTTGTCTATCCGGGATTCGGATGATAATGTGTATTTATTTGTGTGCGTGGATGTGTCTGAATGTCTAACAAGTATTGTGGTTTTCAGTATATTGATTTGGGGATGCTTTGTATGAAAGTGAAAGAATATATATATATATATATATATATATATGTGTGTGTGTGTGTGTGTGTGTGTGTGTGTGTGTGTGTGTGTGTGACATGAAGCAGAAAGCCCTTTCTATTTACCTTGAGATCCTTGGTGAAATTCAAAGAAGAATCAGCAATACTATTTGTCCCGATCTGGCGGTTCAGCTTCAGTTACTTTCCGACCGCCAAAAGGTTGTCCTCTCTGTGTCTTTTCTTTCATGGTAATTTTTCGGATGAGTTCTTTGCTATGGTACCTAGATTTTTTAAAACTGAGTGCAGTACTAGTCGAGATCTCATCAATGTAACGTTGAACTGGTTAGATGTAACAGTAAATTCTATGCTAACAGTTTTTTTTTTTCTCTCACGCTTCTCGATTGTGGAACACTCTTCCGGCTCCATGCTTTCCAGCCAACTTTAATCAGCAAACATTTAAATGCAATGTCAATCGCTATCTACTGCTCTTCTGATTAATAACTCATTTTTAATGTTTCTTTTCCTAATTCTTCCACAACCAATAACTCCCTTGTGATTTAGTGACTTTACTACCTTGTATGGGGCGATACCGATCAATGAATATATATATATATAGTATTTCTTTTTTTTTTCCAAATTTTTTCCTCGGATGCAAATTTATTTGAAAATTGTGCTGCCCAGGTTCACCCACTATCATTATACATAGCTCCGTGCGAAGCTAGGCTTGATAAATGTGGGCTCCAAATCGATCTCTTATTCGATATATTTCTTGGCTGACATAGCTAGTCGTTTTCTAGCCAAAATAAACATCAAGTGTTTCGAATGTTTATTTTTAAAGATACAGGATTAACTCTTTCCACTTGAAAGACTGATTCTAATGAATTTTCCATTCATAAAAAATTTCAATGTGCGTCGACTTTCCGTGAGAATATGTTATCTGTGTGGAGTAGATCCGTTTCTGAAACTACTTGATACAATTCGTCTATATAAATAATACGAATGTCATACCTTTTCAATTAAAGGGACACAACTCATTAACTTTCAGAAGCTCATGTTACAGATATTTTAGATTCCCAAATTTCCATTACTGCGATTGTTTTCGGCGATTTTTTACGTGATTTTTGGAGAGGAATTTTTGTAGGATAATAGCTTTCATAACTTGGGAATAAATTTGGGAAAAATCGAAATTTATTGCAAAATCCAGCGAAAGTCACCCATGAAATAAAAATAAATGTTTGTACGGAAAGTAAGGATCAACGTACATCAAATTGTCTTTAAATTAAAGGCGGCTGGAGAATTATCGTTGAACTTTTTAAAAGGTAAGCTTAAATATTGATGCAATACTTAAATGCAGAGATCGATTTTGAGTTCTTCTGTAGTTTATAGTTGACTATTGCTTACATCAGCAGTATGCCTCGCAAAAAGAGTTCTCCACGAACAGAGGACCAGATTGTAATCAAAAGAGCCAAGGCTGCAGCGAGGAAAAAAAAAGTCCCGTGCAAATGAAAACGTGGATCAAACGGCAGCCGGGAAAGCTTCCAGTGCTGATAATATGCAAAGACTTAGGAACTGTCAAACTTCTGAACAAACCAAAGGCCCAATCAAGAGCCTTCTGCAGGACCTAGCTTAAATGCTGCCCAATAGGGCGTCTTTTAAGCTAGTATAATATAGACAGCATTAGGTCTATAAACAATGGTTATTAGGCCTCAATGTAGACTATTTATAGACTAAGTTTGCGTCAATACATTATTGATATATGTGGCTTTCTTATTTTCCTTCATTTAGGGTCACTTATCTTCACTTTTTGTTTTTCGTGTTGCATGTGACCTTAATTCCTCTATCGAGCTCAGATGAAACGAAATGAAAGCTAGATAACTACTTCTAGAATTATTTCAGCTTTTTTTTCTTTCTTTTCACATTGCCATGTATTTTGGCAGTATTATCTTTCGTGCAATATCCTATTCTCTATTTAAAATTTCTGTTTTCTTCGCATTAATATCGAATTGCAAACATGAGATAGTTCTCTTCAAATGTGCATATTCGCTTCATTGTAACAACCATCTCAGAGATATAATATTCAATAACTGATAATATGTTGAACTCTTGTATAACAGCTATATAATAAATAAAGTTTCAGTTCCTGTTGGGTTCGTTGTATTCACTTCCACACAAATACCTTAGGGAAAGGTATGAATACGCCTTTAATCCACCCAGCTATGTGTTAATAAGATTTTTATTACTAAACCATTATTAAAAATCCGGCAAAGCCGTTGAAGGCGAATTAATCTTCAAATGACTCGGTTTTTTTAATGGCCGTATTAATTTTCTCGCTGACCGAGACAGCGAGACTGTTCCAGCAATACTCTGTTCGTTGCTTTCACAGCAGTCATAACCTGCCTAATCCACACTACTGGTCGCTTTTTGTTGGTTTCTTTTTATTGCACCACATATTTGATTTAAAAGAATTGATCCGATGTGCAAATTTTCGGGATAACAACTGAGACATTACTCTTTTTATTGAACAATTTAGTTCATGCCACATTTAATGATAAACTCCTACAACAAAGAATTCTCAAATTGCCATATTAGTAAAAAACGCACTCTCTTAAATTTTCAAAACAGCACGCTCTGAAAGTTTGTATCCGTTAACAATAACCCATTTAAAAAAAAAACATATTTCGATTCGCATTATATATATATATATATATATATATATATATATATATATATATATATATATATATTACAGTGAATCATTCATAAAGTAGATTAGTAAAGTTAATGATATAAAATGGTGAAAACATTCGCTAACAAAATTTTAAAGGTGCATTAACCTACAAATCACCTGACGAATGTTATGATCCTTGTTTTTAAAAATTTTAAGCTGTATAAGGTCTTTCTTTAATACGCAAGTACTTTCGACTGTACATTCACTGATCTTCAGGCATGGAAAATATTATTATTATTATTATTTTTTTTTTTGTAAAATTCAGGTAGCATCCGAGACGAAAAAATATAATGCCAATCGAATTTATGTTTTTTTTTTTTTTTTTTTTTACATGGTTTATTGATAACGGATACAAACTTTCAGAGCGTGCAGTTTTGAAAATTTAAGAGAGTGCGTTTTTTACTAATATGGCAATTAGAGAATTTTTCGTTGTAGTAGTTTATCAGTCAATGTGGTATGAACTAAACATTTCAATGAATGAAGTAATGTCTCAGTTGTTATCCCGAGAATTTGCACAACGGATCAGTTCTTTTAAATCAAATATGTCGTGCAGTTCAATTTATATTACAATGAATCATTGAATCAGTACATTCGACTGTACATTCAGTCATCTTCAGGCATAGAAATTATTTTGTTTTATTTATATTTTTTCGGCTCGTCTTTACCAAAAACAAAATAATTTCCATACCTGAACATGACTGAATGTACAGTCGAAAGTACTTGCGTATTTAAGAAAGACCTTATACAGGTTATAATTTTTAAAAACAAGGATCATAACATTCATCGAGTGATTAGTGGGTTAATGCAGCTTTAAAATGTTGTTAACGAAGGGATTTCGTCATTTTATATAATTAACTTTACGAATCTACTTTTTGTAAGAATGATTTACTGTAATATAAATTGAACTGCACCAAATATTTTATATATATATATATATATATATATATATATATATATATATATATATATATATATATAAATGATCGTACTCGCTTGGGAAAACCTTTGGTATTTCAGCTTGTAGTAGAATAAACCAGTACCCAAGGAAAAATGTGGAATAAAAAAAGAAAGAACTAAGAACATAAAATTGAGACGAAAACAATCGTCCAGAATTCAAGCTCAGAGTCCAAAGAAAAAAAACCTCCAAAACGAGTAAACGTAAGTACGTAAAGTGCTCAATACACGAAGCAGAGCAAATCTAATATAAACCTAAAGAGCCAGGCACACCTACCTAGGTTTCACCTGAACGTATTGTCAGGGTAAAGCCGATCAGCTTTACCCTGACTATATATATATATATATATATATATATATATATATATATATATATATATATATATATATCCCTTAATTCGGCTGAGACTATGTGCAGTGAAGTTTATTAAATACAAAAATGGATTGAATACGGCCAAACAAAATCTGCTCAGAAACTATAATACCAATGTTGTCTATTGCGGGATCAATCTAGCCTGCACTCAGTCACCACAAATAGCATAGGTCTTAATGGGCCAAATATATCGCAAAACCTTTATACAAAATTGTTCCTTTTTCTCCAATAATAATAATTTCTTTATAATATGTTCTTTTAATATCAGCATTCTTTTACGCGCGTCCCTTTAAAGCAAATTATCCAAAAAATTGTTCTGATATTTTAGATCGAATTCATCGTCTCATCGTTCAATTTCAGAGACTGTTTTCATCGTCTTCATGACATTTGCCACCATGTCTAGGGAATTTAATTTTGACAATATGATGTACAAACACATTAGAATCCTATGGGTAATTCTTTGGGTCCTACGATGATCAATATTTTTCTAGTATTTTATGAGCAGATCTTACTTGCTTCTATTGAAAACATTATTATGGATATGTGGATGAAATACTTTGTATATTTGACAGTAAGGAGTGGTCTGCGAGCCTCTACAGATTATTGATTATAAAAAGATGTTACGTTATACTATCGAAATAGTTGAGTATTTTCTACTGACGCCAATTTTCGATATTCAAGCTCATTTAAAATCCAGAATTTCGAATGCTATCCAGATTTCTAAGACATTTTAGGCGGAATAACATCTCCGAAAACATTATCTTTAAAGGATTCCTAAACTGATGATAATTTGATACACGAACTAAAAATAGGAATGAATAACTCTAAAATTTATGATAAATACATCGAGGAAAATGTATGAAATAACATCAGGGCTATAATCAATAAATGGATAAAGAAATCGGATAACCTTATTTTTAAAACATTTGCAGCTTCTAAATGGGGTAATTGGCCAACGTTTGGACGCACAAAAGAATCATGCATCGATATTCAACAAAAATCAAATATAATATCTGAAAAAAATTATACCTCTTTCGATTACGAAAGAGGTCGTGAGTCGAGGAAAAATTAGTTACGAAATCAACTCAGACGAGTATTGTATACAGATTCGTACTTGTATATAAAGAAAACTTTTCTTTTTTTTTTCCTTTCTTTTTTTAAACGCACGCGAAGAAAAATATTAATTGCAAGGTGTCAGAATATATGGGGGTTGTATTACCACAACAGCTTAAAGTATAATGCTAAACACAAATAAAAAAAAAATACATTTAGTTAATCCATAATCGATTACCGAATAACACAATAACATCTTCTTTTTTTTTTGTCTTGATTTCTGGAATGAGGAAATGATCATTCTTTCTTTTTATCTCCCGTGTCCTTTCAGGACGTAGGTGATCATAGCTCTCCCCTTCATTCCCTTGCAGCTCTCAACAAGTTCCTTCCCTCTGCTTCCTCCCACGTTTTGTC
Source organism: Acanthosepion lycidas (assembly GCA_963932145.1). Lineage (NCBI taxonomy): Eukaryota > Metazoa > Mollusca > Cephalopoda > Sepiida > Sepiidae > Acanthosepion > Acanthosepion lycidas. Next base: position 49,124,079 of record OZ010593.1, on the reverse strand, counting down.
ATCCACTTGCTTAAACCCGCTAGGTATGTCACGCGTTGTTTTACCTTCTCTCTCTTTCCCTCTATTCGACCCGTGAGTATCAGATTCTCCAGGCCCGTCTTCTTCATTATGTGTCCCAGAAACTTCAGCGGTCTCTTCCTAATATTAAGTATAAGCCTCCTCCTTGTTTGAAACCTCTCTAAGACCTCATCGTTGCTCACACGCTCGGTCCATGATATCCTTAGCATCCTTCTGTAGAACCACATCTCTGTCGCCTCAAGTCTCTTCATCTTTGACGAAATTGTCGAACATTCGCTGCCATAAAGAAGGAGAAGATTCATGTCAGTTCAGTATTCTTTTCTTTGTTACCAAAGAAATCCTTCTGTCACGCAATAATCTACCCAGCTTTTGGAATGTGGCCTTGGACATACGAATACGTATTTACACTATATTCGGACTATTGTTCTCATCTTTGCTGGGGTTATCACGACATTTCGGTCGGACATCCTCGGGTGTATATCGAGCTACAGGGGATTCTGAACTGAACCCTTTATTTAATCTACGGAGGTAGACTGTTCTTGTTCCACTGAATGTGTCAAGGGATATCGTCTAGTTCTTATTTTATTTAGTAGAGTTCAGTTATTGTTCACCCGTTTCCACTCTGTCCGACCCACGGACTAAATTCACAACCAGTATCCCAACCAAAATCACAAACCACCATATTTATTCGCTTGGCAATTGCCCCGGAGGTAGGTAAACTTAGATTTAAATTAGTGTTGCTGCTGCTGTTAGCTGTCGCGTTTTGACTGTTGCTGCTTTGTTGCGATTGAAGCCTTGCTGTCATGTCTTTCTTTCTTTATTAGCGGCTCCCGTATTGTATTTATTTCTCTGCTAGGTCTACTAGCGAGGTCTGCATAGCTTAGCATATACGCTGATTCTTTCACACGTCTGATGTTTTTTTGTTAATACTTCAATGCTTATTCCCATAATCATCAACAGTTGATTATTTTGATTGCAAACATTCACATAAAAAAAGAAGTTGAATATTTTGTTAACAGAGTAATGTTTATTTCTAAGACTCCATAAACTCTATCGGAAACAGTCTGCAATATGGATAGGCGCCGTTTTCAGTAATACATAAAAAATCTAAGGAAGTCTAAGATAATGATATATCTACTCACTGAATTTATTTAAACTTTCGCTTCTTACTGATGTTCAGGGCCTACGCCTATACCACGAAGTTAAGCAACATCAGACCTGTTCTCAATACCAAGATGGGTGTTGCTTAGGAATATCAGATGCTGTAAGCTTGGATATGCCGGTGGTTTAATGGATAACGGCTCGGAATTGTAAATCAGAGAGCCGAATTCATATTCCAGTCTGGTTCGTTATGCGCAAATACCCTTAGAAAAGGTATGGATTCAACTTTTCTCCGCCAGGCTCTGAGTTAATGACTGGACAGAAAATTTTTGATATGAGACATCTCTTGTACACAACAAATATCAACATATGAGAATTTTATTTAAATATTTCTTGTGATGTGTTAAATCCACGTATTCTATTTTACAAGTGTATTCAGTTTATATGGCATGAACTAAGCATATAGTTCAATTATGTAGTGTAATGTCTTAGTAGTAGTTTTTTTATAGGAATTTTCACTTAAAATTTTGAAAAACTTAGCGTTGCGTCTTTGCACGTTCCGAAATTGTACATAACCGTCATTAATAGCAGACATTCAAAAAAACATCTTTCGGTCGACAAACAAGTATTTCATCTTCAAGTTTTTGATTTTATAAGGAAAAAAACACATGCCTGATAATGAATAGAGGACTATTCGTAAATACTAGCATTTTAATATCAAATAAACTGAAAACAACAGACATCAATGGTTTCGACGAGGATCACTTCACTCTATGGATTAACAGTATTTTGATGCATATATTATGTCTCTAGTGACGGATGTCACCATTAATCGCATTAATATTTCTGATTGATTCTATGTGTGATTATTTCTTTGTATATATGTATATATATATTTATATGAGTGTGTGTGTGCCTGTGTGTGCGGGCGTGTGTGCGTGTATTTGGATTGATACGTTAGCTCTATCATTGATATTGAGCGCTTTCCAATAAATAGCGGGCATATATAATATATAAATAATATATACAAAAATTGCATATATATATATATATATATATATATATATATATATATATATATATATATATATATATATATAAAGAACAATAATATATATAATCCGGTGTTCTGATATTTTTATTTTTACAAAATAGTGCTCAATGTAAATTTACAGAGCATTAATATTATAAATTAACTGATTTAAAATATGTTTTTTTCGCTACACAGTTCTAACCATGTTTCAAAAATGGAAGCTAAAAGCTTCGAATTTAATTTTATAATTAAACTAAAGACATCATGTCTTTAATTAAATTAAAGACATAATATCTTTAATTTAATTACAAAATTAAATTCGGAGCTTTCAGCTTCCATTTTTGAAACATGGTTAGAACTGTGTAGCGAAAAAACACATTTTAAATCAATTAATTTTTAATATATATATATATATATATATATATATATATATATATATATATATATATATATATATGATAAGGTCAAGATTTAAATAGGAAACGTTTATAAATCTAAAATGTTTCGCTTTCTTTCGTTCTGCTATTTTCATTTTTTTATTGTTTGATTTTCATTGATTTTACCAATGCCACACTAATAAAAAAACGAAAATAATTCTTTATGTCGAAAATACTTCGAGTGAGACTTGATAAAAATGTTATCTTCTATAAACACACGACAAATATATTATATTACATCACCAACCTTTGTTAAACTCTGTTCTTAAAGAATCCAACGTATATTTAACTATCACTATCATAACCGGTTTTGACGTAAAAACGTCCCCAAAACAATAATATCGAAAAATATCTAAACTTAAATATCATTTATTAATTTCACAAACACACACACACACACACATTATCATCCGTATTCCTCATAGACAAACTAGAATTACGTTAAAATTACACACCAAATTTATACACACGAACGCTGCTTGACATGTTAAATGCATGTAAAGCCTGCTTAACCAACTAAAATCAAACAACACAAAAATAAAAATACGGCCAAATTATTTTTTGAATATCTCATTATCTGATGAAGTTAAAAACGCGAAACATGTTAGATTTTTAAACGTTTATTATTTGTTATTAGGTGCAAAAATAATGTCCTTTTCTCACATAGTAACATATGTGAGAAAACGACATTATTTTTGCACCAACCTAATATTTTTTTTATCATTCTGTCAGATTCCGATAGATATTTAATCTGTATTTGATCTAATTTCATATATATATATATATATATATATATATATATATATAAATGAAATTGCCTCTGTGTTGTGTTGATAGGTTGGTAGATTGCTCTGTGCATAAATTGGATATTTAAGAAAGATAAACTAATTGATAAGTATTCAATTTAATCTGAACCCAAAATAAATGGCAGAATAATGATGTCAAATTGCATCGCCCGCCGGGTGGCCGTTATTTAAAAATGGAGCCTATTCTTGGTGCATACAAAGCTGAAATTAACTAGCTTGAAGTAACCTTGAAATACAGAATTCCGTTTCCAAATGTGAACAGCGATATATTAGAATTCAATAACGAAGGAAAAGAGACCAGTATTTCGTTCAGGACGAGTTGGGTCATCTTAAATATGTGTTCACCTGATCGGAAGGCAAACGCAAAACCAATCACTGTTACAAGGCAGTAGTTATATTTAAATGTCTTTATGTCAACTCATAAAAGACGCTAGCGACACTTCATCATAAAGTTTATTATGCCAAAAGCAAGCTAGGGAAAGGGCTTTTTGTGTTATACCAAAAATATATAGATCAATGTTTGATATAGATCAATGTTTGTAGCAAACTTATTAGCTCAATTTGGATCTGACAATTTTATTATTTAATCTTCAAGCTTCTTTATTTTTATTTTTTTTAATCGGTATCACCACGTGCAAGGAGTTAAAGCCACTAAGACACAAGGGTTTACAGGGAAGAATTAGGAGCAGAAACATTAATAATGATCAGGAAGAGAAAAGAGTAATCAGAAGGACAGTAGATAGCAATTGTCATTGCATTTAAATTTTTGAAGATCAAAGATGGCTGGAATGAATAGAGCCGGAAGAGAGTTCCACAAGCGAGAAGTGTGAGAAAAGAAACTGTTAGCATAGAACTTACGGTTACATCTACCCAGCTCAACTGTGAGATGATGAGATCTCGACGACAGTCTAGTACTGCGCTTAAATTCAAAAAGTCTAGGTACCATAGGGAAGATCTCATCTGAACAATTACCATGGAAGTATTTATAGAATCCATTACGTACTAATACCCCTGAGAAAAGTATGAATCCTCTTCTCCTCCCACCAGATATGGGTAAATAGCAGGACAGACTGGGTTCTATAGCCTTGTGTGGCAGCCTGTCTATGAGAAGGAAAACTCTGAATTCAAAACCAGTCTGGAGAGGGTTGTGCTCCGTAACTTCTACTGCGGCTGCAGTACACATGGTGCCCCTACCACCCTATGGTTCAAGGAATAAAAAATATAGAGAAGACATGGAGAGGCAACATTACAGCGGTGGGAAAGTGACTGAAGCCGAGTTGCCACATCATGAGCAATAATATTGCTGATTCTTCTTTGGATGTTATCAAGGAGCTCAAGGTAAATACCTGCGTTTTAAAATTGAACTGACTAGATATAGCCGTAACTTCTACGTTAACTGTTTCTTTTCTCGCACTTTTCGCTTGTGAAACTCCCGTCCGGCTCCCGGCTTTCCAGCCAACTTTAATCTGCAAAAAATTAAATTCAATGTCAATCGCTATCTACTGTCTTTACTGTCTTCCTGATAGGAAAGATTTGGGTTAAGTTCATTGAGAGAGAAAATTATGTCGAAAAATATATATCAGTTGTACTTTTTTATTTAATTATTAATTATGCAAATATAAACTTACATATTTTACACAAAATCTATTTGTTTTGACTAGATAATTCTGTGATGGTTCCTTATCTTTCAAATTTGGACAGTTGAACACCTTCTTTGAGTTATTTATATTTTTCTCACATTCCAGCCGATGCCTTTTTCAATTTTTATTACAGTAGATCAGGTGAAATCTAATAGAAGTAATATAAACCAATAAATGAATTCAGTACTTCAATTAACTTTCTTAAAATACTTATATTTTGAATAATGTCTGCTAATTTTCACCCATGACACGAGAGCTACTAAATATAATGACGAATAAAATATGAATGGTAAAAATGTGACCGGAAACTACATTTAGGGTGATAAGGAGATTCATTGATTGGCTGATCTATTTCTGACGGCATATCAAACCTGTGAGGGTTATTTAAAGCCGAATCTATATTTCGGATTATAGTAGGTCGCTTAGAGTGTTGAACTCAGTGGAAACTGGTAAACAATAACTGAACAGTACTAAAAAATAAGAACTAGGCAAGATATAGACACGGTCAGTAGAACAAGAACTGTCTACCTCCATAGATTAAATAAAGTGTTCAGTTCGGAAATCCCTGTACGATACCCCGATCGATATATGCCTGAAGGCCAGAGTAGGGAGCACAAAAGACGACACGTTGTTATAACAACAATAAAAAGATGAGGACAATATTCTGAATATATATTGTTCAAGTAAAGATGTAAACTCATGGGTTCGAATAAATTTGTAGTTACAATGACAACTTCTAGGAAATGTTCCTGCCATTCATTCTCATTTCGCGGAACTCTCCATCCCGTATTCTGTCCAAAGATTTTCAATATCTTTCCTCTCGGATAAATTTATTATTATTTATTCTTATTCCACGTTCTGACTGTCGAATTTTATGAGGTTTACCCGGAGGCAAAATCTATCGAATATGCGTGTTGTTAAAAATGCCTCAAGGCGGCGTGTGTCTGACAGAAGCATTTGCTAATTAACATTTTAAATAATTAGATTAAAGGTAGAGCAGACGGAGCAGAAGAAAGCGGAGGGGTGGAGTAGAAGAAGAAGATTCAAATTAATGATAAACTCGAATCAAAGATTATATAAATAGTTGTAAGCATAAAGATTGCAATAATTATATTGCATTCTGTGGAGTAATGGATAGTGGTTCGGATTGAGGAATCAAAGAGCACAGTTCAGATTCATTGCATTGACTTTTTCCGGGAAAGTTATGAATCCATCTATAGGCAATTAGCAGGACAGACTGGGCTCGATAGCCTTGGTTGGTAACCATAAAAAGGAGAACCCTAAATTCAAATCATCTGCTGCGTTATGTTTTGCCTCTTTAGACAAAGGTTAGAAGGGAACATAAAAATTCCACCTTGCATTGAAGATTGAAGATAAGAACTGGGTCCCTACGTCGATGGAAAATAATGGACTCCGGGGTTAGTAGAATGGATTGAACAAACAAGAATGGCACACGGCAAGGCGCCATGGACCTCTCTAATATTGGACAATTCGCCCATGTGTATATCATCTACAGAACATTAGAACAGTGGTTTCCAACCTTTTAACCCATAGCCCACTTTGGACCCAGAATTTTTCTGTGACCCATGACATTATTATAGCGCGAAAAAGTTCTTCCATTTTACATATCCAATTATAAAATTTCTGTGGCACACCTGAAATTTGCCATGGTGTATTTTTACCATAGGTTGGGAAACTCTGCTTTAAACAACGATATTGTATTCTACTGTAAAAAAAAATCGCTAGCAACGACACATTAATGCCTTAAGTAAAGAGTTCAACTGAAAAGAATATGTAAACTGACCTAGAATAGCCAACTACGGATGACGCGACAAGAGTGGAATTGGTTTGAACCCAATAACCATGGAATTCTAATACTATTGGGTTGTTTTCGTTTAAGATTTGATATAAGAACAAAAAATCGAGAAGACACACATACGTTTGAAAGAATTAGAAAAACTAATGTGCCTCGCCGTAATAGATTGTAATGCAATCGACCCTAACCAGGCATCTTGACTTCACTCACTTTCTCACCGATGTGACGTGGCTTCCCTCTGTCTTTTCTACAAATATTTTCAGGGCAACTGCTCTAACAAGTACCACGAGTGAATGACTTTAATATGCCTCTAGATTAGCATCAAGGTCCCACTCGTTTTCTATTAAAATAGTTAAACACAACCCTATCTTCTACTCGAAGAATTTCTTTTCTCACACTACCGACCTGTGGAACTCCCTTCCGTTTAATTACCTCTCTGATAAATACAATCTTCAAAAATTAAAATGCAGCGTAAATCGCCATCTTCTTGAATCACACTCATCTTTCTTTTCTCCGACTTTAAGAAAAATATAGGCTACCATAAAACTTTATTTTTACCACACGCACAAACACACACGCATCTATATATATATATATATATATATATATATATATATATATATATATATATATATAGGTATGTGCATTTCCTTGCAGTGAATGTCGTTATTTCTTTCAGATGTTTTAAAAGCAGCCACTCTACCACCGTTTCTACATTATAAGTTTCCGTCCATAATTAATCAGGCGATGATAACAGTGGCTGCAGGAATGAAAATACGTTTTCTTTTGTTGTACCACAAGATTTTCAACCCCTAACAGCCATTTAAAGTTTCACAAATAAAAGATAAAATCCGTATATACTCGCGTATCATGCCACTTTGAAGATCTAATTTTGAAGTTAATTTTAAGGGGGTCGCATCATACACGAGATATAAAATTAGAATATGTACTGCTGGTCCTGGCTACGCAGTTGACCAAACTATATATACATTTACCGTCGTCAAAATGGTAAGCTGTATTTAAAATAAACATGATTTTGATAAAACTGATGTTTTACTTAACTGTATCCAATAATAATGCATGTAATATTCACATATTAGTATCATATTATAAAATACAAACATAGCGAATATGCATCTTTTGCATTGTTTACGTTTATAAGATGGTTAGCAGTTTCTCGTTCGGTTGTTTGTGGCTGTACGCGTTTACGCAACGAGTATAGCGTTACTAACGATACTTTTACCATTCTCTTTTACATTTTTAACTTATTTAACTAGAAGATGGGATAAAGAGATAGGGGAAAGAGGTTAGTAATTTGGTCTCTCAAAAAAGAAACTCACATGATAGACGAGATACATGGTAAAATCCTTTTTATAAGTAAAAATTTGGGAGTCACACGCTACGCATTACACGAGTATATACGTTAAATAAATAAATAGGGTTAATAATATAATCTGGTTCGGTTCAGCTCAGCTTCAAATAACCATGGAAAAAATCAGTCGTCCTTCTGGAAATGCAGTACACTGTACTTTTTAAAATAGCACTTTACAATTATTGCAGACACCCCATCGATATTTAACACTGATTTTATTTTCCTTTATCATTACTGGTAATTGGCCTGAGTACGATTTTTGATAAAATAATATCACAAAAGTTTGATCACCTTCACTTTTTCTACCAAGAAGCCAGGTAGGTGGCGTTGTTTCAAGACTATAAAAGCTCGTGTATAACCTCCCACTTCCTCTTTTCACCCCTTTTTATTCGAGAATGCCTTAAGTAGAATACGTCAGGTAGAATTCGTCAAGTAGAATACGTTATGTATAATGCGTTAAGTAGAATACATTAGCCAGGATACGTTAAGTAGAATGCGTTTGGTAGAATACGTTTGGTAGAATACGTTAGGTAGAATGTGTTAGGTAGAATACGTTTGGTAGAATTCGTTTAGTAAAATACGTTATGTATAATGCGTTAGGCAGAGTACATTAGCCAGAATACGTTAAGTAGAATGCGTTTTGTAGAATGCGTTAGGCAAAATATGTTAGGTAGAATACGTCTGGTAGAATTCGTCAAGTAGAATACGTTATGTATAATGCGTTTGGTAGAATGCGTTAAGTAGAATGTGTTAGGTAGAATACGTTAGGTAGAATACATTAGCCAGAATACGTTAGGTAGAATGCGTTTGGTAGAATGCGTTAGGTAGAATGTGTTAGGTAGAATACGTTAGGTAGCATTCGTTATGCAGAATGCGTTTGACAAAATACGTTAGGTAGGAAACTTGTATAGTCTTTCTTTCTAGGAGGGGACTTTGCCAGTTTGTCACGTGATACATCTTCTGCACGCACACACCAATATACATATACACACACTACAGGTAAGCTTCTGAATGTCTAACCTTTCCTTCTCAAACCCTATTATATTTTTCTATATTTTGTTAGTCATTTATTAGTTAAATGAAAATACATGAGAATATCAGCATAATGAAATTTATTCCTTTTTTTTTTACTATTCCTCTACAAATGATGACAAATCATCATTTGCATGTGAAAATTTGAATGGCCACAATTTTTAATTGAGCTAGAAATATTGACCACAACAGCTTTTTGATTGTAGCTTCAGAAACCAATGCAAGCCTTCCGTAGAGTGATAGCTAAAAACTTAATCTTACAGCTAGTTGTTAGTAATTTTTATATGCCAAGCTAAGCCTATGATTATATTGGCACAAGCTGTAGAGTTATGGTTAACAAGCTCATTTCACAGCCTATAAATCGGTGTCAGCTGCGTAGCAATGTTCTCAGTATTTGAAAAGCGACTCCTCGGATTCCACCCAAGTTGGTTATGTAAACTAGATATCTTAACGAAACGTCCCATGACTGGCATGTCGTGATGATAGAAAAAGAAAAATGGAATACAATGGGTTTGTTTAATATGTATTATGGCCAGAAATAATCACGTTCACCCTTTTGCGAAATGAAAGTAATTTTGGTTTAATCTTGTTCACTTCCCATCAAATTAATAGTTTCTGTTTTAACGAGATGCAGACATTTTTATTTTTATTTTTTAAAATTTTTAAATATCGCTTGACGATAGGTGTCAGAAAATAGCGTTGGTTGATGAATGGAAAAGTGAAAATTCGTAATTTTGACGTAAACTTTAGGACAAAATTATGCATTTTCACTTTACTTTTCTTAAACTGCAGTGAAAAACAACTTTTTGTGAGGGGTCTCATTTTCTTATGCAGTCGTTGAAGTAGCAAGTAGCTTGTGGAGTTGTTGACAGAAAAAAATAGTAAGTGACGAGATATTACGGTAGGCTGTATAGAACCAAATATTCGCGACTGCATGCCTTGGATCCAAGTCACTCATCGACACTAGTGTGTGTGTGTGTGTGTGTGTGTGTGTGTGTATCACAGATTCCAGCTTTGATTATTACACTACTTCCGTGTCTACTTCAGCCTGATGTCTCCAGTTCGAAGATCTCACCGTTGGCTGCTTCTCTTGCTGACGACCATACATATTTGATCTTACAGTTTATGGTTCTTCCATTTCGTCTCGCTTTCCTTTGCTATCTTCTCTAGTTTTCAAAGTTTTCCTTCCGAGTCTGCCATAGGCACGGTGAAATCAAACCACTTAGAATGTTTCCTTCTCTTGACCACAGGTGACGCGCGCCATCCAGTCACATGTTGATAAATCTGGGCATGTTTATGATGTTGGGTGTGGCCGTGTCGCTGTGACTGATGCCCAGCTTTTTTAATTTCATCGGAAATTGTCGTGTTAACAGTCTAAATACGTCAGGGAAATGGGAATGCGAAAAATTTGGTGTTTATAGCAAAGAATGCAAGGAATAAACAAAAATAGTAGACCCTATTGCACTGGTATGAACTTTGACAACGCAAACTGAGTGGGGGTGAGACTTGTATGTTTGGAATCGTGACAGTAATGGATTGTCTTTATTGACGTTTGAATATAAGACCAAAAATCACGCAAAAAGGCAAGTCCAGCTGCAGCAGTAGAGAAGTCAAAATGTCTTCCTCATCCAGATTCATTTGCGTGTTGTGTTTCCAACACAGAGGGACAAGGAGAGAGAGAGAGAGGAGAGTGGAGAGAGGGGGAGATAAAGAGAGGTGAGAGGGGGAGAGAGAGGGGGAAGATAGAGAGAGGAAAGAGGGAGAGAAAGAGAAGGGGAGATAGAGAGAGGAGAGGGGCAGAGAGAGGGCGCAGAGAGAGAGACGATCCTCCACCGGGAAAAGATAGGTAGCTAGTCGACCTGTTGATATTCCCTGTCTCTACCTCCCTCTACTCCTCGTTTCCTAAAAAAAAAGGTGATGCCTACTACTATGCTCCCATTCGAATAAACTTAAAGAAAATTACATGACGTTGATTTAGACTATGATGCAGCGTTGAGATCCCTACTGAGAAATTGCCGTAGACTTTCTTCTTATGAACTTTGACAACGCGAACTGAGTGGGGGTGAGACTTGTATGCTTGGAATCGTGACAGTAATGGATTGTCTTTATTGACGTTTGAATATGAGACCAGAAAACACGCAAAAAGGCAAGTCCAGCTGCAGCAGTAGAGAAGTCAAAATGTCTTCCTCATCCAGATTCATTTGCGTGTTGTGTTTCCAACACAGAGGGACAAGGAGAGAGAGAGAGAGAGAGGAGAGAGGGGGAGACGTAGACGATACTTGTTCTCCACAAATTCCTGTACCTTGTAGCGCTTAATAAATTTTGTCTTGTCTTTCTCCTAAGCCTTGTTTCGCATTCCATTTACTCAAGCTCACTAAGTATGTTATGCTTTCTTTTTCTCTGTTCCTCTTGCCTTCGATCTGTCTTGTGAGTATCAAATTTTCCAAGTTGACCTTCCTCATTATGTCCCCAAAACCTCAACTCTCTCTTCCTGATGTTAAGTATGTTTCCTTTTTGTCTCTATTTTCTACAAAACTTTGTTATTGTTCACATGTTCGGTCTATGGCATCCGCAGAATCCTTCTGTACAACCACATTTCTGTTGCTTCAAGTCTCTTCTTCATCTCTGAGGAGATTGTCCAGCACTCACTTCCATACAGGAGGACAGATATCACGTAAAAATTTAGTATTCTTTTCCTTGTTTGCAGTGAAGTTTTTCTATTTCTTAGTACTTTGCTTAGTTTTCTGAAGGCATCTTTGGTCATCCCAATTCACCTTCGGATTTCAGTGCCGCATTCTCCATCCTTTGTTAAAACTCTTCCACGATATTTAAATTTTTGTACTTGTTTGATTCTGGTATCTTCGATTTGAAATTCGCACTTTGGGTTCATTCTTATGCTAACAACCCTGCATTCTGTCTTCGTGCAGTTGATGTTTAATCGTTTTCGTTTTATTTCACGCCACTAGAATCTAAAAATGGCATGCGACACAGCACATGTCACAATATTATATACAGTTGTCTCCTTTTTATAACCCGCAAAATGAATGTTCTAATATATTGGATTGATGCATAATTATCAGGCGTTTTTAAACAATATTTATTATGAAAAAAAAAATACATAACAATTCAACAATAACATTTTTAAATGATTATTCCGGGGCGGATGTTTATCGGCACGCATTTTTATAACCTGAAAATAAAATATTTTTATTAAAAAAAAAGTAAACAAAACAGCGGTTTTCATTAACTCACCAAGAGAAACGCCTGATAATTATGCATCTAAAAATCCTGCCAAGTTACTTGTAGTCAGTATTACTAAGCTATAGTAGTCTCTGAAAGTCCTATTTCTTTAAGTACCTCACTATTCATTGAAGTTGTCTGAAACTGAACAAGGCACGAGTTATAGAAATGCTTCATGACATACTGGCCTTATTTGGTTAAACTGAAAACTTTTCAATCGATCCATATTTTCTGGAAATATTTTCTAAATGTCACAACCTATTTTTACAAATATCTCTCATTTTTTTTTCATCTTTGTAAATAGAGTAACAGGTCTTCCTGCTGTAAACACATTGTGATTTGTTGTTATCGTGCAAAAAAGTTCTGGTTTTTGTTTGTTATTAATAAATATAGAAACGAAAACAAATGTCCTTTTAGATATGTTTATATGTGTTTATTTAATTTTGATTTGATTTATTTTTACGTGAGAATGCTTCCATACCTCCTATAGCGAAAAGACAATAAGGAAGCGAAGATTAACTCGCACGAGAGGAAGAAAATTAAAAAAAAAAGGAGGAAATTATGAATGAAGGAGAAAAGTGTTGGAGGGTGGAGAAAGGAAGAAAGATAGAATCACAAAGAAAACTAAAAAAAGGACAAAAAGAAAGATAAAGACAAGAAGAAAAAATCGCTAATGTAAGCTGAACAAAGAAAGAAAGAAAGAAAGAAAGAAAGAAAGAAAGAAAGAAAGAAAATCACTTTCAATGGAGAAATGAAAGAGAAATAATTTCGCTTTAAAGAAAAAGGAAAGGAAAAAAGAAAATTCGGTTAATGAATCAGTTTCAATAAGAAAATAAAGAAGAGAGGAAGACAGAAAGTAATCGGTATTTCAAGTTCAAGAAAGAAAGAAAGAAAATCATGTTAGAGAAAGAAAAATAGTTTCAATGTGAAAATGATGGAGGAAGGATAAAAGAAAGAATGAATTTCGATTTAATGACAAATAAAGAAAGAAAATCAAGTTAATGAAGGAAATAAAATAAGTTTCAATGAAAAAAGAAAGAAAGCTAGAAAGAAAGACAATCAGGATAAAGAAAGATAATCAGTTTCAATGGAAGTGCAGAAGAAAGAAAGGAAGAAAGAAAGAGTTTTGGTTCAATGGCAAAAGAAAGAAAGAAAATCAGTTTAAATAAGGAAATGAACAAGAAAGTGCAAGATGGAGAAAAAAAGAAAATAACTAAGAAAGAAAGAAAAAAGAAATTATGTTTTCATTTTCCCTAAAACTTCGTCATCACTTACATGTTAAGTCTATGAAATTCTCAGCATCCTACTGTAGAACGACATATCTGTTGCTTCGAGTTCTTTTTTTTTTTTTTTCGTCTTTTCCAGGATTTACTGTTCTATAGGAAGGCGAATATACCGCATAACAATTCAGTACACTTTTATTTGTTTCTAACTATATTTTTTCGTCTCTTAAGGCTTTGCTTATTTTTTGGAAAGCATCTTTTGCTATCCCAATACGCCTTCAGATTTTAGTGCCGCACATTCCCCAGATATTTAAATTATTGTACTTGTTTGATTTTGATATCCCCAATTTGTAATTTGCATGTTGGGCTGTTCCTTTTGTGAACAACCAGGCATTCGTTATTCTTGCAATTAATGTTTAGTCCTTTCTTCTCACTTTCCTTCATTACCTTCTGCAGGAATTCTTGGAGTTTCCTTTTCTGTGCTTGCTATCAACACTGTGTCATCTGCATATTTTATATTGTTAAGATTGGGGCTGCTAATAATTCATTTTGTTAGGACGCGTCTACTTTTCTCAAAATCGTACGATTTTCAAGCGAAATTCCCCTCGTCATAGATTTCTCGAAATGTTCATTTCTGCTCAGTTGGGGATCCAAACGTAAAAAAAAGCAATTTTCTAAAGAATTAATACATTTTTATTTATCAACCAGACAGATTTTATCACTTTAAACGTTATTTTTAGTGGATACTCGTATTTTAGTAGACGTTCCGTTTATTATTAAACAGTATATTTATTTATTTTCGTCTACCGAAAATATTCGTGAAATCTTCTTCTACTACTTTAGAAAATTACTAGGTTCCCTGTAGCTCAATTGGTCTATGTTGTAACCTAGAAAAGGTTACTGAATGAGGGATAACCAAAACGGAGGTTAGGAATGAAATGTTAATCTTTATAACATCAACAAAATACAATACTCGCTAATATGAAGTAGGAAAACCACTGTTTGGGACATAACAGCGCAATAATATAATATAATATAAATACATGGGTACCTGACAATAGTCATTACATCGATGGCCCTGTACCAGACTAGACGTTGTGAAATCAATACAAAAGTCTGTTAAACATTCATGCACCTCACACCCTGTCCCCTAAAGTAACTGTTTGCATATCGACTTTCAACCTGGAGTCAGGCTCACCTGGTTTCCTCCTGCGTCCGATTTTTAATGATTCCTATCTACCTGTACAACAGCACCCTCTTGAAATTCCCTGCCGCCAAATCACGTAACTGATTCAAAGACTTGATCGCCTCGTGTTCGGTGCGGCCATTTACTGAAGGACCTTCTTAAAACTAACAACTGCACTCTAAATTGATAGCCCCTTCGTCTATCAGAAGAAGAAAAAAATAGCACGACCATTATTACTTGATTTTACTTGTAATGTTAAGACTCATTAAAGTTATCTCCCTTTTGCCATCTCTTCCTTCATCTTCTCGTCATTTCCTTTTCTGCGGTCCTTCGCTCTTTGTAATGAGATATTCAATACTTCTGTTTGCCGTTTTTAAATGGTGGCTTTCGGTCGTATTCTTACGCTGATAGGCGCGCTGAAACTGAAGTCTTCACGACAAACAAGTAAGAAAGAAGAAAAGCACATACACAACTTGAATACGGTAGAAATATATTCACTATTGAAAAGTAAATTGCAGCTTCCTATTATTTTTCTATTTTCTACCATCTGCTCTTCTTCAATCACAATGAAACTGGTGAGGCCTTCGAGAGATGCAACGCAAAACGGAAAAATCTTTGCTTTAGTTATGGTTTTCTGACGCTAAATATAATAAACCACGGAGAAGTATTGACTAATATTAATTGTTTCCTCTGGAGCTATTTTAGTAACCCGTGCCTCTACCATTGCGACAAATACAACGTAAGACTGATTTAAGGTAGATACCCACACACACATGTGCGTGAATAGTATTTGAAGTTTAATTCCTAAGTCTCACCAGTACTCAATATATTTAGCATCGCACTGACATTTGTAATTTCTTAACTTTAAACGTTATTTTTAGTGGATGCCGGCCAAGAATTGCAGAGATGTCCAAGTTCTTCAAAAACTTATCCGGAACATTCGCCGTAAACATTTTTGCCGTAGGATAACTCGCCTTGGGAATTTTCGCCGTAGGAAACTTCGCCATATACGATTTTTTACGGTTAGACAATTTCGCCGATTTTTTTTTTTTTTTTTTTTTTTCGATAACTCTACTCCTTTGAGTATTCAAATTTGGTATTCAATTTGGGTATCTTAATTATATAACAAGGTGGTATTAGGTTGGTGCAAAAATAATGTCGTTTTCTCACACATGTTACTATGTGAGAAACGGCATTATTTTTGCACCAACCTAATATTTTAAGTTATTAGGTTGGTGCAAAAATAATGACTTAATAATGTCGTTTTTTGACGTTAAAAATACGTCAAAAAACGACATTACGTTATTATTTTTGCACCAAGCTAATATTTAAATGTATTTCTGTTTAAAGAATTGAATGTCATTTATACTTTGGATCAAAAGGCGGTGTGTTATAATATATGTTCAAAGTTAATAAAGTATATTTCAATATTTAGGTATTTATAGTGAATTTAAAATAGTTTATGTTTGCAAATAATTTGTGTAAATTTCAAAAGACTCAGTGTGAGTCTGAAAAAGTTATTTTTCTTTGATCAGATATTTTATATTGAAGTTGATTGCGTATTTAAGTTGTAAGTTTGAAATAATATATATTGCTTAAGTGGGAATTATTGGCAGACTGATATTATGTTAACAGAAAGTTTAACATTAAGTTTGAAATATGAAATTGCCTGACGTAGGTTCTGGTGTCCCGTTGAATTTTTTGCGCTCCTCTCTGACGAAGATGAATGATAGAGGATTTGATCCTACAACTTCGTTTATTAAAATGCTTAAATCGAAGTAACATTAATTGTGAGCTACATATACTTGGTAACAAGATACTTCGCATATTAAAAATAAAAAAAAATTGTTTTACGGTAAAAATACTATACTGCAACGTTTTCTACGGCGAAAATTCTTGAGGCGAGTTTTCCTAAGGCAAAAGCATTTACAGCGAATGTTCATAGAATCCTTCAAAAAACATGGTCACAAGCTAAATAAATTCGATCACTATTTGTTGATTGATTTTGTCAACGATCGGACCTAGACTATTGGCACCCGTGGCAAATATGGAATTATCCCATCCAGGAAGTAGTCTATTGTCTTTTCTCTGTGGGCTTTTTTTCATTTCCGGACGTAGATGATCATGGTTTTCCACGGTTTCATGAGCTTTGCCGTAACTCAGCATTATTTGATTCTTCTGAAACCAGATTTGCATTCGGGGTACATGTTCGAACTTCACAAATGGATTACTCTCTGCTTTCCCCTGCTTCTATGGCATTCATTGAACGTTGTGTGTGTTAAATTCCCCAAGCTTTTCTCATAATCTGACCCCGACATATCAGTTACCCCGTTCAGATGATTTCTTTGCGGTTCCTTTCTTCTAAAACTCCACATTTGTCGCATGATCTGTTATTTAAAATCAGTATTACCCCATGCAAGCCACTAAGACACAAGGGATTACAGGGTGCGGAAGAATTAGGAACAGAAATATCAGTAATGAATGGAAAGATGAAAGAGTAATCGGGAGGGCAGTAAACAGCGATTGACATTGCATTTAAATTTTTGCAGATTAAAGTTGGCCGGGAAGCATGGAGCCGAAATGGATTTCCACAAGTGAGAAGTGCGAGAAACGAAACTGTTAGCATAGAATTTACGATTACATCATATTGATAGGATCTCGACACCAGACTAGTACTGCGTTTAAATTATAAAGTCTATTTACCAATATCGAAGAGCGATATTTATTCTGTTTAACTACAGAAATGTGGCACAAGGCCGAAAAAGGGGATTGGGGAAAGGACGGTCTTCTGTCTTAACTATAACTTAGCTAGCCTCAAATACTGACCCAATCGTACAAAACAATATTCCTCACACCAAAACAACACATTCATACGTACCTTTCTTACTACAACCACCATAATGCCTCTTTGTCTCTATGAAAATACTAACTAGTCCCCATATTTACAATTCGTTGTCTGTGGGGAGGAATAACAAATCTAAAAATTAACCCCAATGAATATTTACAATATGAATACAAAAGGCTATTTACAAGAAACTAAAGAAAATAAGATTAGTAATAAAACCCCCCACAATCACTAAATGTGGCATATATATATACCAATATCGAAGAGCTCATCCGGACAATTACCTTTAAGGTATTTATAGAAATGACACAGAGAGACAACTTTACGTTGGTGGGAAAGCCGGGTCGCCAGATCAGGACCAATAATATTGCTGATTCTTCTTTGGATTTTATCAAATAACAGGGGCACCGGTCCATATGTGGCAGCAATATTCTATCATGGACGAATGGTGGACTTATAGATATATCTATAAGTCTACTTATAAGATATGTCAAAATGGTTTCGTGCTTCTTCGGTAAATGCGTCCTGGAAATCTCGAAAATAGTAATGGAAATATTAGACGTTTTCTTATATCGAAACCTTCGGCATTCATTGAGAGAGCAGACAGTGCTACTCAAGTTAGGCTTTTCTTCATCTACTTGACATCGGATGGAACCGAAATGTAGTATCTGTTCTCATCTCTAATGCTAATGGGAATATTAGACGTTAAGCACCCAGTAATACTTGAATTATACTTTCATTTACTCTCTGACCATCAGGCTAGGATCAAAGTGTAATATCTGTGCGTCTAATTTCTAATGCTGATGGTACTATTAGTCCTTTCTTTATAAGGAATCATTCGATATTCATTGATCGAGCGGTCAGTTTAACTGTCAGTTGAAATCTACAAAATCATGATACTAAAATAATTTTTCAGAAAAACTGATTTTCAATTTCACTATTATGATTTATTACAGTTTTATTTTCGGTTTCCTTCTTAAATTTTTACTTGACGTATTGTGGAACTTTAGCATCTTGAACATGTCATTATTTTCTCTTCGAACGCTATCCATTTTAGTTGTTGCTGCTGTTGAAATTCTTCAAATGATGTAGTTCGTACTATATTGTACAGCACTCTGCCTGTGATTCTGTATCACAAATCCCCGAGGTCGGAAGAAGCGTGAACCTCGCCAAGACCTACATGTTTCAGTCGATCAAAGCCATTTTTAACCCTTGATCTGAGAAAGCGTTTGTTAGAAAATAAAAATTATGTTAAAAATAATCGATAATGTATGGTGAAATGTTTGAGCGTAAGAAGTTGAGAAAATAATCTAGTGATCATAAATATGAATTCAGGTCAATATTTAAAGAAGTAAGAGGGTACAAATGTTTTGTGATGTCAACAAACACTCGTTGCCATTTTTGTGATTCCAACGAATACTCGCTGTCACTTTCGTAATCCTCGTTGTAGTAGAGACTTTGTAATCGCAGATACAACAATAGTTACGCCGTCGAACAATACTGGTGTCAGACGCCTTCGAATAACACTCGCACTAATAGTACTTGCTTGATAATACTCGCTCGAAAAGCAACCACCGAATAGTGATCCGAATAGAGAAATAATATAGAGAATAGCGGCCCGTATAGTAATAGAGGATAGTTTAGAAATTGCGATCCGAAAAGTAATAGAGGATAAAATAGAAGTAACGACCGTTAGTCGTCAGCTACATCCTATATATGTGTTTCCTCTATGGTCACGTAATCTACTTAATTCAATAATGGAGTCGCCTGTATTTGTTCACTGGCGATCTATGTCCAAACTCAAGTGTCGGCAGCGACACTTTATTCATATACAGCAAAATTAAAACATTTGAAAAGATAAAGCTTTCCTATATGTTTTCCATTTTTACTTCGCCATGCAATAGGATAATTTCCATTTTATAGTCGCGAAACTCGCCATGAGCTTATTCAATCATTAAATTAAGAATGATGATTCATCAGAAAATTTAAATAGTAAAACCGTAAAATTTTTACGGTTATTTTTAGTCATTATTATTTTTGATTATACTGACATTAATGAAAGAGAGATCCGGTATGTGAGATCCTCCCCATACCCAGACTTTAAAATTTCATATTT
>OZ010593.1:49094214-49099214 GCA_963932145.1 Acanthosepion lycidas | reverse complement strand
CATTTATTAGCTCGACAACAACTACCACCGCAGCACACGACAAACGTTATTAATAGAAAAGAACTTAAATTTCCCTGAAGCAAGCCATTAGTGTTATCCAAATATGGAAGTATATACCATTGTACAAAATATATGTTGGGCGCCATCAGCCGGAGGATGCTACCAGTTTCCGGTTGAAAACAGGAAGGAGGAAGGTGGCATCCATCACTAATTTTATGAAGAGCGGTAATTTTCCTGTACGATATAATTCGTTCTGGAACATATTGAGATTGGTTGTCAGTGCCACGATAGATTCGAGTTGCTTGATATTGATCGAAAGTTACCATGGAAACACTAACAGCAGATATTCGAGCGACTTTCCCGCCTTATCTGACGGCTTCGTTGTGCCTACCAGGCGAAAGAAATGTTCAGAAGCAAACAAAAATTGGGGTGACGATAAATACATCGAAATTCTGAACAGACCTCTGTTAGATAAAATTAGTTTGCCTCTTCTTACGTAATCATATATATATATATATATATATATATATATATATATATATATATATATATATATATATATATATAGTTTCACTATTTACATTATTCGGACTCTTGCCTCATCTTTATTGTCGATATTGTACGAAATTTCCAAAATCAATATAATTGGTGAGCCCGAGCTTTCAACTTACTTTTCATCATTAAACTTAATCATCATAAAATTCTTATACTTTTCAATAATAGTTGTCATTAAACAGTTATAAAAAGTTTTTACTTTTCAATATAAATCTATTATATATCATAATTACTTCATTGAGTCTGTAATAATCCTCAGCAGAAAGCAATGGACGTCCGTTTCGTCCTGTTTTGGGGACTCATAGGCAGTGCGCATGAACTACCGAGAATCGAACCTGAACCATTACGATAAGCGTAATAACAACTAGACCAATGGGTCTCAGTGATGAAAAGGTAACATACTAGACTCGATATAATTTTATATAATTATAAACAGAGCATTTACTTAAATATTTGTGCATATATATATATATATATATATATATATATATATATATATATATATATATATATATATATATATATATATATATATATATATATATATATAGAGAGAGAGAGAGAGAGAGAGAGAGAGAGAGAGAGAATATTTAAGTAAATTCTCTATTTGTAATTTATTAACGACATTTACCGGCCTGAATGTCTGAAAAATCTCATAGAAAAATATGCGCTCTCCGACAGGAATTGAGCCTATGTCCATGTAATTTAAGAAATTGTAGGATGTAATATGGATTAATGTTATGAAAGAGTTATTTCATGTTGGTTGTTTGCTTGCTTGTTTTTAGTGGCATATCAACATCTATGGGTTATTGAATGCTGATATCTAGATTTTTTAATATATTTTATGGCATTAAGTAAATATAGTATGAGTACTTTCAATATTTTGTACGCTTTCAACTACAGAAACATGTACTATGTGTCATGTTGCTTTAAGAATGTCCTGCTAGTCATTTTACTAATGATTGGTATTTTAAATAGGAATTCTTGTTGATTATTTTTATATAAAAATGTATTGCTGTTATTTTTACTATAAAAATGTAATACTGTCCTTTCATAGTGATTTTTTTTCTCTATTTGCCCATAGCTGGAACTGTAACCCGGGTGAGGGTGAAACTGGGAACAACGTCAATTAAGAGGTGGTTACACGCTTCTCAAAACCTGCAATCTTCCGATTAAATGTCTTGCTGCCGGGAGAAATTTATCATCATATCCAGGAGTCTGTGTGTGTGTTGTATTTGTGTGTGTGTGTGCGTGCGCGCGTGTATGTGTGTGTGTATGTGTGTATGTGTGGTGTAAAGGGTTAATCGATTAATAGCGTAGCGTGAACACAACATTGGAAGAGCGATTCCAAAACATCATTGAATCTATGCCAATTGGAATCCAGCCGGTTCTAAATGCAAAATAGGGACCAAGAACTACCATGGGGATATAACTACTTAAGTAAAGAATGAGCATTTATATATATATATATATATATATATATATATATATATATACTCTCGACTGTCCCGTCGAATTCGACGCATGTGGGTCAAGCAGATCAGTTCCGAGGAAACCGACAGCCCGACAACAGCACATGAGATTTGATTATAGTGGTGAAGGTTTCGTGCAGGATCGTCCACACTTTTTGAAGGGCCGAATTCATAGACCTGCTACGTGCCACAAGGTCCCCAAACGACCCTTAACAGGTTTTGAATTCAGAATTTTCCTTCTCCTAGACCAGTTGCCATCCAAGACTATAGAGCCTAGTCTGTCTTGCTATTTAGCCATAGCTGGAGGGAGTAGATTCAAACCTTTCCAAAGAGTATTAGCACGTAAATGAATGTAATGGATTCGAACTCGACTCTCCGATTCCTCAATCCAACCCGCTATCATTGATGTTTAAAATATGGGTAGTATTAATATATATATATATATATATATATATATATATATATATATATATATATATATATATATATATATATATATATTAATACTACCCATATTTTAAACATCTGAATAGATATTATAACATGACTTCGTTGTCAAGCTTTTTGAATTTTCCTATACTCGTATTTTGATTGGTCCATCTAGCCTTTGTAACAATGTTGCGAAGGATTGTTAATTAATTTGAAACATTTAAAATCATTTATTTTACATTCAACGTCATCACTTGATAAGACACCGAGGGTGTTGAAATAAAATGGGTATTTTTGTAGTGATTTTACAACATATTTATGTTATAAATTTTTTTTTTTAAATAAATAATTATATCTGCTCTACTTTGTATTGAGCACTCTTTTAAGAATAGTAATTGTTGGTTATTGGAATTCATTCCATATACACCAATCATATACTTGTGTGTATATATATATATATATATATATATATATATATATATATATATATATATATATATATATATATATATATATATATAGATCAGACCATTGTGACGGACGAATGATTAAAAGTATCTAAATAAGTGAATCTCTACATATAAGGGGAGTGATGGGTAAATTGCTACCATTTTATATATATATATATATATATTAATTTCTTACATGCGTGTTGTTTGCTTTCCATTTTGCTGACTGCACAGTATATTAAGGTTAGTGAGAAAAAGAGCACCATGATGCAATTCACTCCGCCAGAAATTTGAAGACGTCATGAAGACGTTAAGTGCCTACCGTGGTTACTACGGGTAACGGGGGATCGGGGTTCGATTCCGGAGAGGGAGCATGCGAAACGGCTACCACATCCAAGGAAGGCAGCAGGCGCGCAAATTACCCACTCTCGGCACGGGGAGGTAGTGACGAAAAATAACGACGCGGGACTCTGTCGAGACCCCGCGATCGGAATGAGTACACTTCAAATCCGTTAACGAGGACCAACCGGAGGGCAAGTCTGGTGCCAGCAGCCGCGGTAATTCCAGCTCCGGTAGCGTATATTAAAGTTGTTGCGGTTAAAAAGCTCGTAGTCCGAACTCGGGTTCGTGGTCGCGTTTGCGGCCCCGGGGCGGCGGCGCCATCGTCCATCGTTGACTTTGGTCGTCCGTGCGCATTCCCGGCCTGTACAGTGGGGGGGCGCACTGGTAGCTCCAATACGAGCATTTTAAAGTGTTTGGGTGTCAATCTAATGACAGTACTCAGGATTTGAAAAGAGTTGGATGATGTCCCCAGTCGGAATCATGGTGTTTGGAATTATCACCTGTGATAACGATGTGATGCCTCTATTCATCTTCCCACGGGGCCTGAGACTCAACACAGAGGCTTACGTCAATGGCCTTGAGGCGGCAGCGCTGTCCTTGATTAAGAGGATGGCTTCTGGAAGACTCTATTCTGGCAACAGGACTCTGCATCATGCCACACAAGCAGGAGAATCCAGTCATAACTGTCAAACAATTTCTGCGACCACATCACCCCTTACCATCAGCCATTTAACTCCCCAGACTGCACCCTCTTGATTATTATGTGTGGGGTGCAGTTGAGCGAGAGACCCACAAAACTCCTTGTAACACCAAAGATGAACTGAAGACAAGGATTATGGCAGCATTCACCAAATTAAACAAGGAGACCGTCCTGAAGAGTTGCAGGAGCTTCCGAAGTCGTCTGAAGGCTGTGGTTGAAGCCAATGACGATTTTATTGAATAAAATGGTATTAGTATTAATGGCTTTAGTATTTGAAGATATTTTAGTGCAGTTCTGGTAAATATATATGTTAAAATGAGATGTCAATGTTATTTTCATTTTTGCGTCATTTAGGCGATAATTTAGGCGATAATTTACCCATTACACTATTTTGACTGCATTTTTTTATATATATGTTGCAGTTAGGCATGATCGAGGTGGCGCATCCTACAAAAGGTTAAGACTGCTTCGCAATTGGTATGTTCGCTGTCACGTAATCTAAGACAGTGTGGTCAGCTGGGCGATATGTCACGATGTTGACAAACGTGAAACTATCAATGGACCCAGTATTGACATCACCGTTGAGGCAACCGAGTGCATTCTTACGATGGATGGTTGAGTACGCACAGGGAGATAGAGAAATTTATGCGCCTGGACGCAACATTTATTAAAAATATTGTGCGCGTCAGTACAAATATATATTTCACACCCGACACACGCACAACACATACCCTTACACAACACACACACACAGAGATATGGCTTACGGTCATATTAGCGCTGAAACGCGGATTCTCATACGATTACTGAAGCCTGGTTCAGTATCTATCCGAGTACGAATTCCAGTCGAATTCGTTAGATTCACTTACGCACAAATACCCTTGGAAATATATGTATCCATCTCTCTCTCTCTCTCTCTCTCTCTCTCTCTCTCTCTCTCCCAGTTGAATAGCTGGACAGACTGTGTTCTTTAGTCTTGGTTGGCCTTGGTTGGCAACCAGTCTAGCACGGAAAATAATGGCAACCTACTACGGGAAAAAATCTGCCACGTCA
>OZ010593.1:49049214-49091714 GCA_963932145.1 Acanthosepion lycidas | reverse complement strand
TAAATTTCCATTGTTCCCTCTCTTTTCCTCCTGCAACGCATTCCCTTTTTTCTTTTTTCTTTTTTTTTTTTTTTTTTTTTTCAGCATTTCACCCCAAGCAAGGCGGGAGTGCTAGTACTGCGCAACGTGTTACAGAGAGTGAAGGTAAGAGAAAAGAATGGGTATAGGAAAGAAAAGGATAAAAAGAAGAATAGGGGTCAAGACATCAGAAAATGTCGATTGACATTACATTTAAATTTTTGCAGATTGTAGTTATCGGGGAAGCAAGCAAGAGGAAGGGAGCTTAGACAGTAAAAGGTTGGTACCGAAATGCCAACCTAGTTGCACGCTTAAATTCATGCAGACGGGACACCAGAGAAAGTTGCTATGAAAATATTTGCAGAAAAGACAGAGGGAAGCCACATCACGTCTGTGAGAAAGTAACTGGTGTCGAGGCGCCAAGTTAGGGACGGTCACATTGCAGATCTGACGAGATCTTTTCGAGAACGAGATGAACAGCAGGAACACCAGACCATATACGGCAACAGTATTCATTTGTTTTCATGGCCTCATTTTGTTATATCGGCACTTATTCTGATATCTATTTATGCAGCAGGTTTGTCTCTGTTTCATTTCTTGCTCTTGTCTTTTAATGCTCTTGTGAGTGCTACATTCTGCAAACCTACTTTCCTCATTATCTGTCTCAAATAATTTCAGATGACTCTGTTAGCAGTAGTTACTTCAAAATTGCTCTTCTTTGATCTCCATGCCATATGCTCGCAGATGATCATGACTCTCCACGACTTCCCATCCTTTGTGACTTTTAACGGTGCTTGTATTTTTACTATCCCTCCACCCCTTGTTCTAGTAACCATTTTCACAGTCTCATTAGGTAGTTTACTCACTGCTTTCTCTTACCATTCTTGCACCTTCAATATGTGACTGTCGACTTCTCCAGAACTATTTTTATCATAATGTGCCCTGTAAAATTCAACTTTCTATTTCTGATTTACCGTATACTTGTTCTTTTTGTTCCTACTTTTTAAAATTCTTCCTCTTTACTCACATGCTGCGGCCATTGCATCCTCAACTTCCTATTGTAGAACCAAATATCTGTGCCTTCAAATTTTCTCTTCACCTCTGAGGAAGTCGTCCAAAATTCACTTCCATGTACAAGGTTCGATATTGCATAGTAGTTCAGCATCCTTATTAATATTTCTAGCAATTTTTTTCGTGTTTCTTAATACTTTGCTTAGGTTTCGTAGGCACCTTTCGTTATTCCAATCCTCCTTCGGCTTTCAGTGTCACATAAAATTTCGTCGGTAGAAAGACAGCTTTGTTGCTTCAGGTATTTTCTCTAAAATCTTCCTAAATTAAACGGTTTACCTTTTTTTTCGCTTGGAATATTTAGACAATTTTCAGATAACAAACTGTTCGTTATTTGGCGTTTCACTGACTTTTCAATATTTCATCAGCACAATGAGTCACAGCATAAAGCTGTTACTATTATTGCAAACCTCGATGAGGGCAAAAGTACGAATACATCTAGTCTATCCACGAGATGTCTTTGAAATATAAACCGTTACATGTGATCAAGTAAAATGTATTTCTGAGAGTTTTTCAATGTGGAATTTACATTCGTTTGTACAACATTCCGACGGTATAATATTTTAAATGTTTTTGATTACCGATTTTCATTTATCATGATCCCCGACATTTACCATATTGTTTAGCGTTTCAATTATCAAATCAATTCGTGCAGCTCGAATCTTCCTTATTGATTGCGCCATTTCTTATTCTCTAGATTTAAAAAAATTTAAGGTCGCTCTGGCCTTCCTAGTATCGTCTACTGTTTTCAGATAGTTTTCAAACTGTTGTATCCTTAAAGAGGTTACAAACAGTCAAAGGGGGCACTTGAGTGAAAGAACAGCAACAAGCGCGTAGATGAAAGAAAGAGAAGGTTTATTGTAAAACAGAATACACTACTGAAAGACAGCGAATCGGGTAGCAGACTAGTAATTCCCGAAGCAAGGATATTTACCTAAAATCCCCGCGAGGCAGGATGTGGCACAAGGCCGTTTTTTTAACGCGGGGCTAAACCGAGCCCGTAGGCTCGAGCAAAGATTTGCGGGTAAGTGAATATCTCGAATTCAACTGGAACTCGGCTCTCCGACCATCATCCGTTGCACCACCCGCAAGCCAGATTCTGTAAACTCGGATAGTTTACAGAATCTGTTATTCCAAAGCGGTCACCCATCTAGGTACTGACCAGGCTCGACGTTGCTTAACTGCTTTGACCGTACGGGAACCGGTGTTAGTCATGACCGTAATGCGATTCTGTACAACATGTGAAGGCTGGTCCCACCCCATTACACCTGAGTTCATATCGCATATCATGATAGTACGGTGACTAGATTTCTGCTGCTTTGCAGCTATGCCTAGACATGGAATAGGCTAAGAGAAGAAAACAGAGGCGTAGAAACTATGGCTTGATGACCTCACTGATTCAGAGTCCTTAGGTGGACTTTCAACCAGGTTTGACGAGCTCAGTGTTCATTTTTAAAGCGTCAGAGACTCCCCTTGGCCTTATCCCCAGTTGTTACAGACATTTCCGGCACGTGAAAGACGGAAGATAGATTTGATCATCAGAGATTAATCAAGACGCTGGAAACCTGTTCGTAACTAGCTGGTTAGCAGTTTACCCTGGGAAAGGCGTTCATAAGTTTTCAAATACATGCAGAAACGTTCCACGTACAAGTGGATTACTAGTTTGCTAGATGTGCATTCTAAATCTTGTTGTGTAAAAACAAAATTTCTACATTTTGAAATTTCGCACAGACTATTATTTGGAACCTTGGTTATTTCGTGACCCCCGGTGTTATTGTCTCACCAATGAGTTAATCACTCTGCGCGGCAGAAGCTTTATGTTAGGCAAGTGACGCACCAACCGCTGCTCAGTAAATGTAAAACCTGATTAAGAAAAATGGCTGCGATGTTGTTGCTGTAGGGTCGAAATAGAAAAGCAGGCCACCTGAAAGAAAGAAAGAAAGAAAGAAAGAAAGAAAGAAAGAAAGAAAGATGATGAAAGCATGTGAAAGAAAGAAAAAAGAAAGACACACAAGCCGAGGGAAGGAATCTGAAATATAATTAAAGAAAGAAAGAATGTTTAAATGAATGAATGAAACATCAAAGTAAAAGAAAGAAAGAATGATGATCAAAGCATAAGAAAGACAAAGAAAAAGAAAATACTATAATAAAGAGAGAAACAAAGACAAAACAAAGAAAGATAACATAAGAAAGAAAGAAAGAAAAGAAACAAAGAGGAAAAGAAAGAATCAGAAAGCTCGTAGTATATGAAAAAAAGAGAGGCGGTCAGAGCATAAGAAAGAAAAAGAAGGAAGAAAATAAAGTTAATTAAAGGGAGAAACAAAGAAAGAGAAACCGAAAGAAAGTATTAGGTTGGTGCAAAAATAATGACGTAATAATGTCGTTTTTTGACGTTAAAAAATACGTCAAAAAACGACATTATTACGTCATTATTTTTGCACCAACCTAATATATTAAAGAAAGATTATCAAAACAGGAGAAAAATCGAAAAAAGAAAGAAAGAGAAAAAGGGAGAAAGAATCAGAAATATACTCATAGAGTGAATGAGTGAAAGATCGAAGGGAAAAGAAAGAAAGAATGTTGATCAAAGATAAAATGTAAGAAAAAGAAATGTGATTGAAACATAAGAAAGAAAAACAAAAAGAAGGAAAGAAAGAAGGGAAGGTAATCAACGAAAGAAAGAAAGAAAGAAAGAGAGATCGAGAGAAAGCATAAGAAAGAAAGAGTAAAAAGGAAAGAAAGAATAAGAAAGACAGATTATCTAAGAATTAAGAAAGTAAACAAAGAAAGAAAAATGAATGAAAGAACGAATCCAAAAGAAGGAAAAAAAGTCAAAAAATGATGAGCAAAGAAAGGGCATTAAAACTGGAAAGATAGAAAGGTCGAACAGAAAAAAGTAATTAAATATTTTCAAAGAAAGAAAGAAAGAAAGAAAGAAAGAAATCATGAATGGGAAAAATAAATATAAAAAGAATTAAAGAAATATAATAAAAGAAAAAGAAGGAAAGAAAGAGGGTAATCAAAATTCTGAAAATAAGAAAAAAAAAAGAAAAAATGAAAAAAATAGTTGAAAAGGCCACAATTAAATATACAGAGTCACTGAAAAGTAACTCCCTATTTTATGTATAATGGACTCTTCCGTCTTCTAAAAATTGTAGTTAGACGGGAGAGTCCATGATACATAAAATAGGGAGTTACTTTTCAATCACCATGTAGCAAAGAAAAGAAGAAAAAAGAAAAGAAGAAAAGAAAAAAATGGAAAATGAATTAGTATATTCAGATGGCGGGTGGGAGGTACTGGATGTTTGCATCCTGTTTGCCTTTATCTCCTAATCACCTGCCGCCTCATCTCCACATCTCCATCGTTGTCTAGCTTCGTTTCCTGATTTGGGAACCCCAGGGCCGAGACATCTCCTTCAACGGACGAATAACGTCCGTCACTACTGGACAGACGAAAAAAAAGTCTGTTTAAGAATGGATTCGATATCAGCTTGATTGATTTCGTGTCGCTTACACGGAACCGCGACCATCATTGGCACCATACGGCGTTTGCAATGTAAAGAAGGAAAAACGGACGCCATTGCCGAAAGAAAGACAAGCAGATGAGAGGGTGGTAAAAATATGGATTCGACTGGACCGTTCTTTTTTTTATTTTATTTTTATGGCAGACGATCATGAGGTTTAGTTTCTTCTTGTTAATAGAAACTCCAGTAATTGTGACCAAAAATGGGATACAAACTACGACGCAGGGCTGGCGCTGCCCAGTTCTCACTTTCTATTTTAGAGTTCAAAACCGTCTACGCAAACTTGTTTCTCATTAATTATTTTCCACGCCCGTTTCACGCAGACGAAAAGTCACAAAACTCTCGCTATTCTATCGCTATTTCCATGGAAAATGTTCTAACGAGCTACATTCATTAGTTCCATCAGTTCAAAACTTTAAGGTTAGGACTCGCTATGCCACGTATACTGGAACAGTCATCCTTATGCCCTTTGTATTTTATTAATATGAACTTAATGGTATTCAGACATCTTCTTCCCAAGAATAACTAGCTTATCGAACAGACTCTCTTGACGATGCTTACTCGAAAATAACAATCTTAACTTCTTCAAACATAGGATAAACCCTTTATCTTTTTTATCTTCATAATCTGAATGTCTTACCTCCTCCTATTACGTCCATACAACAACCTCATTTAGCAAGCCTCTGCCTTGAGTTGCTCTTGCGCTTTGCATTGGGTGATCAATTAGTAAAGCAAAATAAAATGTAAGCCTTTTGGATATTAAATATAGCCATCATTTTAACAACAACCTCATTTAGCAAGCCTCTGCCTTGAGTTGCTCTTGCGCTTTGCATTGGGTGATCAATTAGTAAAGCAAAATAAAATGTAAGCCTTTTGGATATTAAATATAGCCATCATTTTAACAACAAACTCATTTAGTTAGCCTCTGCCTTGAGTTGCTCTTGCGCTTTGCATTGGGTGATCAATTAGTAAAGCAAAATAAAATGTAAGCCTTTTGGATATTAAATATAGCCATCATTTTAACAACAAACTAATTTAGTTAGCCTCTGCCTTGAGTTGCTCTTGCGCTTTGCATTGGGTGATCAATTAGTAAAGCAAAATAAAATGTAAGCCTTTTGGATATTAAATACAGCCATCATTTTAACGAAAAACTGTTTTCTATTACGTGGCTTAAACCTAGCCAAATTAAGGACATTTCCAGAAGCCATTATTCTGCTAACGGCATCTGATTAAGTGAAGGTAAACCTAATACAATTTTAATTAAATATTTTCCATTCTACTACTGCTTTCTCAAAGACGAAACAGTACTACTTTCTTGCTACTCAATGGCTATTTCCATGAAAAATTTTAAAACGTGCTACATTCCTTAATTCTGCCACAACTAAGACCCGCAATGACATGTACATCATTCACATTCCCTTCATATTCCGTTAGTAAGGAAGAAGTTCCATTCAGAAAAATTCTTCCCAAGAAAAGATACTTTATGGAACAAACTTCTGAGTGGATGCTTCCCTGATTGCTACAATCTTAAACTCTTCGAAATCTAGTGCCAACCGATATCTTTCCTATATATCTTCATAATCTGCAATCCTTACCTCCTCCTCTTATGCTAATACAACAGGCACTTTCAGGAATGCTCTGCCTTGAGTGGCTCTTGTGCATTATATTGGGTGTTCAATGAGCAATAAATGTTTTCATTAAACTTTCATCATACTTAGCGTACTATGTGATCATTATAAATCAATTTACCAATTTGAAGACAGAAGTAAAAAAAAAAAGATTTCTGGATGTCTGGCACGAAAAGCGATCCTTACTTATATTATTTACAATAGGACTAATATCCTCATCTTTGTTGTTACTATCATAACATATCGATCGATGTAGTCTGATGCTTTCTCCAGATGTCTATAGATAAGGGTAATCGTCAGGGAGTTTCGTACTGAAACCTACGGAGTTAGATTGTTCTCGCTGCGTTATCGATGTCTCGGAATATCTCGTCTTGTTCTTTTTTTCAGAACTGCTCTTTCGATACATGAATTACGAGGCAGATTTTTTCCCCGCAGTTGGTTATTTTCTTTCTGCGGTAGACCAGTTGCCATCCAAGGCTATAGATCCCGGTCTGTTCTGCTATTTACCCATAGCTGGGGGGAGGGGAGAAGAAGAGGATTCATACCTTTCCCAAAGGTATTAGCACGTAAGTGAATTTCAGTCAGTTATATGCCATGCGTGATACGCGCTTAGGCGATCATGTATCTTTCGATACATGACTGAGGAAGCAGATTATTTTTCCCGCAGTAGGTTTCCATTTCTTTCTGCGGTGGACCAGTTTTCCATCCGAGACTATAGAACCCGGTCTGCCATAGCTGAGGGGAGAAGAAGAGGATTCATACCTTTCCCAAGAGTATTCGTACGTAAGTGAATGTAATGGATTTGACTAGAATTCAACTCAATCCGAGCCGCTAACAATAACTCCACCGTGCCTCCATAAGTCAATACTATTTCATTTTCAAAGGGTGTTTGTATTAAATGTCAAATTAAGAAAAAAATACATTACAATTGCCATAGAGCAATATTATTTCATAATTTCCATAAACGAGGCGAATAATTTTGGGCTCAGCAATTTTTAGAAAAATCTATAACTATGAATATAACAGTATTTGCATGATTCGGACTATTGTCCTAATCTTTGTTGCCATATTTATTATTAGGTTGGTGCGAAAATAATGTCGTTTTCTCGCAGATGTTACTATGTGAGAAAACGACATTATTTTTGCACCCACCTAATACGTTTCGGACACATGGCTCAGTGGATAAAGGCGCTGGTTAGATTCAGTGACAGGGCCCAAAGAGCTGTGAGTTCAATACCTGGTTAAGGCAGTGGAGAACTTGAGGAGGTGAATTAACGGGAGATAACTGATAACTGACATCCATTAGACATGGCCCATGGAACTAGAACAAAGCGAGCGAAACAAAGGGTTTATTTCGGCATTACAACCACCTGAAGAAGGCCGGAGCGTACAACGGCCGAAACGTTGTAATAAATATGGTAATAAAAATGAGGACAATATTCCGAATAATGTAAATAATGTAAATAATCTACTCATCTCAGAAATATAGACAGATAATAAATATAAGAGATCGAAAATTCTCATGACAGTAATGAAAGGAGAGCCGGGTTTGTCAGTATGATTGAAATATAAGCTAATTCTTGAGAAGTCGATAAATATGTTGGAGTTATAAAGTGATTGGGTTTATTCCTTAATAACAATAGAAAATTGAAACCCCACTTTATGGCCAGTTGAATTTTATGTCAGTACCTCTTAATATGTCATATCGGTTCTCCTACATGGCAGTGAATGACGGAAATTTTTCGTACAGATGAAGAAGAGACTTGAAGCAACAGAAAGGATGCTGAAAATATCATGGGCCGAACCTGGGAGAAACAACAAAGTTTTAGAGTAAATGGAAACAAAAACAACACTTATACTTAGCATAAGAAAATGACAATGGATATTTCTAGATAATGAGGAAAGAGGTTTTAGAACATTTGACTCAACATATCGAAGGCAAGAGGGACAGAGGAAAGCAGTGTATAACCAACCTAATGAGCTAGCATAGATCGACGATAAAACAGCGATGTGTGCAGATAACAAAATAATGCAGCTACAAAGGACTGGGAGTCGTGGAGAGCTATGAACTCACTCGTCCTGAATGGGCACGGCACATAGAAGAAAAACATGCCTTCAAGAACGGGTGTTTATTTCTTAAAGTCATATTTTTTTCTGTCTCTCTGTCTGTCTGTCTGTCTCTCTGTCTGTCTGTCTGTCTCTCTCTCTCTCTCTCTCTCTCTCTCTCTATATATATATATATATATATATATATATATAATTATTTATTTAAAAATTATAACATAAATATGTTATAAAATCACTATAAAAGTAGCCATTTTGTTTCAACACTTCCAGTGTCTTATCAATTTCAACACCTCCAGTGTCTTATCAAGTGATGATGTTGAATGTAATCACTTGATAAGACACTGGAGGTGTTGAAACAAAATGGCTATTTTTGTAGTGATTTTATAACATATTTATGTTATAATCTTTAAATAAATAATTATATCTGCTCTACTCTGTATTGAGCACTCTTGTTGGTTATTAGAATTTATTCCGTATACACCAATCATATACTTGGGTATATATATATATATATATATATATATATATATATATATGTGTGTGTGTGTGTGTGTGTGTGTGTGTGTGTGTGTGTGAAAATATTGTAGAAAATAGGAAAGAAACTGGTTTGGTAAATAATCCAAACTTCCTTAGTATTTTTGTTATTATTTTTAAAAAATAGTGCTCGATACGAAAGTAGAGCATAAATATAATTATTTATTTAAAAATATGATTCCAACTCGCTACATAAGAGGTGTCATGTTTCAAAACAAGAGCCGAAAACTTCAAAATAATATTTTAATTAACTTGAGTTAAAGTAGGCTCAAAAAAATTTCGCTTGAAGATGGAACAGAGCCTAATTTAACTCAAGTTAATTCAAATATTATTTTGAAGTTTTCGGCTCTTGTTTTGAAACATGAGACCTCTTATGTAGCGAGTTGGAATCATATTTTTAAATAAATAATTATATATATATATATATATATATATATATATATCCCACTTATTATATGGAGTAATTCTGGGGTGATCATTCTCTTACTTCATCACAAATGGAAACCAAACCGCAACTTTATGTCAGCAAAACCGATGCCATCAAAAATTAAACGATATTTTGTTAAGCCCTTTCTATTATTAGGCGGTTCCCAACATTTAGGGTCCTGAAATATATTTCTTCCAGTTATTAATCTTATTCTTTGTTTTTTTTTTTTCAGGGAGTCAGTCATTACACATGTCGGCTTTGCCAAAATCTACGAACAGTCCGCGATTGTCATAAAAAAAATTGCGAACTGGCGTCACTAGTGAAAGGGAGATAACTCGTCAAAAGCAAAGAAATATATGTATACAGATAAAAATAAAATATACTAAACAGATAAAAATATAAAATTCACATATGTCCTATGATAGATAGATAGATAGATAGATAGATAGATAGATAGATAGATAGATAGATAGATATGAATACACAGATAGATAGATAGATAGATAGATAGATAGATAGATAGATATGAATACACAGACAGACAGATAGATAGATAGATAGATAGATAGATAGATAGATATGAATACACAGATAGATAGATAGATAGATAGATAGATAGATAGATATGAACAGAGAGATAGATAGATAGATAGATAGATAGATAGATAGATAGATAGATAGATAGATATGAACAGACAGACAGATAGATAGATAGATAGATAGATAGATAGATAGATAGGAAGTTGTGGAGAGACATGATCTTCCACGGACTGAAGAAACACGGCACATCGAAGAAGAAGAAGAAGAAGAATCTCGCACGACACAGGTCATTTCAGCAATACGCCATATGTCTCATATGAGCGTTGATTGCAAGGTTGATGTGTATTAAATGCCCTTTCTACAAAATCGACTGTTGAATTCAGACAAAGCGCCGTTCCCAACTGGACCGATCATAGACAGGAATCGATAAAAGTTTTTTTTTTTTTCTTTTATGGAATTGGCCAATAAGACGAGTATCGTCTTCCATCAGGTCAGCGCCAGACCTCATTATTCTTTGTTGACCTGGCAGAAGTTGATGCCACTTTTTCATCACAACGGTGGGCAAAAATCAAAAAATTATCCGAAACAAAAACTTTGCAGTCTTAAGGTCGGTCTACTGATGTGCAATTTACCCGTAATTTTATCCACTACTGTACCAGCGGTGACCGGAAAAATTTGAATATCTGTCTCAGCGGTGAAGATAGATGGGCGAAGTAGGTATAAACGTTACCGCCGCCGAAAATAGAATTATCAGTTTGAGTTGAAATTCTAACCGAGGCAGTATCGTTGAGTTCACACCAATATCTTAAGGAAATCCTTTCTTCGGTTTCTACCAGTTATAGTTGAAAGTGTAGCCGGGACTAGAATTTATAAACTGTGTAGGGCAACTAGTCTAAGGCAAAGACAACTGTGAATTGAAATCTCTATAGAAGACAACATATCTTCAGGACGTCAGTGATCATGGCTCTCCATACTTTCCTCTTCTTTCTATCTCTTACTCAGGTTTTTATGTTCATAATCCTTTCTATTCCCTGTTCTACCAAGATCGTGAAGTAGGTGACTTAATGATTTCCTCTATTAGTCCGGGGTATCACGATAAAATATATCCGACAGCAAGGCCAGAATATTGGCGGTTTTGAGGAGCGTGGAACCACTTCTTAATTGCTGTTGTACCTAGGTTCACCCTAACCAGAGGCGGTAGAATATTCTAGGGTCCCAGCTATCGACAAACAGTGAATCACCGAAACAAAAACAAAACAATATGAATGTATAAAAATACAGTTTTAGAGTAAAATTATTTATAGCAATCGATATTAATAGTAAATTACTAACAATACATTTTATCTCTATTTGAAGGTATGCAGTTGCGTTTAAAATATTTAGATTTTGGCATTAAATAACCCATAGAGGTGTTGATATGCCGCAAAACAAACTCAGTCAAACAACCAATATGAAATAACTGTTTCAAGACATTAATCCATATAATATCCTACAATTTCTTAAAGAAATTAATCTGTAATCCAAAATATTACTACAACAAAGCTACAAGATAAAACACACATATCACCACCTCTAGCAAACATGTCCAGACAAACATGTATATTCAAAAAAGCTGAGTACCAACTACCATGTATTCAATTGTGAAAGCAGTATAACTTATAATTTTATTACTTTAAAGCTCCCAAGAAAGTAAGATTTCGGCATTAAATGACCTATAAATATGTTGATATGCCGTTAAGCAAACAAATGTTTCTTCTACCTTTCTTATCTTTAATTTCCTGTGGGTGTCAAAATCTCTAAGCCAACTTTTCTTATTACGTGTCTTAGAATGTTCTACTGTCTCTTTCAGATTCTAAATACAAGCGTCCTTTTTGTTTACATTTTCCTTAAAACTTCCTCGTTAATCATATGTTCAGTCCATGGTATTCTCAGTATCCTTCCGTAGAACCACATTTCTGTTACTTCATCTGTGAAGAGATTGCCCACCATTCCCTGCTATATAGGAGGACGGATATCACATAACAGTTCAGCACTTTTGTTTCTAACAAGGTCTACAGGTATAAAAACCGTTGATTTAAATTGAAAAATATTATTGATATTTACAAATATTAAAAAAAGCTACTTGAAGGGATTCCTGACCATTAACGTATGAAAGCCTTCCCCTCTTTTAATGTATATTAGAAGTTTGTGATTCATAATTATAACTCTCCACTTCGAGCCATTACAATATTTTCAATTTTCCGTATCCGCTTGGGTATAATATTCGGTGCTTTACCTCGACTTACGAACAATGTTTGGCATCATGCTAGAAGAAAGCTAATTTAGTTTTCGTCAAAATATCACAATTAAATAAGCGGTGTATATATATATATATATATATATATATATATATATATATATATATATATATATATATATATATATATATATATATATATATTGTCTCTGCTGGAATCTGGAGAACTTTCAACATCGGGGACGTTTATTTTAGGAAAATTAATAAGAAATGCAAAAAGAAATATTAATTAATGTTTAATTAGGATTAATAACATTTTTTTACTTCGTACAGAGCAATATATTTCTCCAAACCTCCTCGTTACCGGAAGTTAAACATCAGATGAAACGGAAGTTCATTTTTCATTGCTGCCGTCAATAGACACGATTCTGACCTCAATGGAGATATGTCAAAGATATTTTTTAAAAATAAATCAAATTAGCTTTAATTTATTTATCTTTGCGGTCTCTTAATCGGATTTTAAAATTATCTTCACCTTATAAAATGTACTAATGACGGTTTTAAATTTATTTTCTGAGAAATAGAATTCATTTTTTGAAATTAATTTTAGATCCAATCTCTTTAGTTGCAAAATTCGTGTCGTTCTTGGTTGTAAATTATCTTTCAAAATAGCATGAATGTATTTTATTGTTAATTTTTGAAGCGATAGCGAAAGCAGTAGGTAGGTAAGTAGGTAGTTTCAGTTATTGGAAGATGGAAGCAGCTTCTTTTATTTATTTGTTTACAAATGAAAAACGATTTTTATTTGCTTTCAAAGAAAACCAGTAGAAACATGAGAAAATTATACACTATATAAACAATATATAGACAAACACACACAAACATGTAAAAGAGAACATTGAAATCAACACCGAGCACTGATAGTCTCTTTTATGCTACAACGCAATCTTGAGGTCATGTGACTTGTTTTTTCGTTAGACTATATATATATGCTGGTCAGCGGTAGATAGTGTGTAGCAAGGTCTATTGCATTATCCCAACGGTTACTGGGTGGCCGTATCTACTACTGAATATAAATAATCGTTGATACGAATACTGCTATTTGTAGCTATTGCAAAGTGTTATTTGTTAACTTTTAACTCACATATATTATCGATTACTTAATTATTTGCTGTTGCTTATTATTATTATTATTATTATTTAGCAATAAAATAAGCACATCACATCTCCCCTCTTGCTTGTAACTATCCACTATCAAAAATAAATATTTTCAGCACTAAAGCTGAATTAGTCAAATACAGTGTAGTTTAATTGGTTTACTTAATTCTTTATTTATTTTTGTTTATTTCATTTTTTTGGGGGGTTTGTCTTATTTGTGTAGTTTAAAGTATTGGCTTTCTCTACACTATGCTTCATTATCTGCAATGTATATACCGTATACATGCTTAGAAAGAGTTGTACCGTATACATGCTTAGAAAGAGTTGTACCGTATATATGTTTAGAAAGAGTTGTACCGTATACATGCTTAGAAAGAGTTGTACCGTATACATGCTTAGAAAGATTTGTACTGTATACATGCTTAGAAAGAGTTGTACCATATATATGCTTAGAAAGAGTTGTACCGTATACATGTTTAGAAAGAGTTGTACCGTATACATGCTTAGAAAGAGTTGTACCGTATACATGCTTAGAAAGAGTTGTGCCGTTTATATGTTTAGAAAGAGTTGTACTGTTCGCGTATATATTATTTGTAAAGTATGTTTCTCTATTTCCAGGATCTTTCAGTTAATCCTATGCATATTTTGTCTTCATTATCGGCTGCTTTTAGAGTGGTTTGTTATATTGTTTTGCGAGCAACTGCAGTTTAAAGTTTTCATTCTTTATTCTCCAATTACAGGTGGGTTTGATTTGTGTTGAAGGTCTATTGGTTTCTACCTCTTTATTATGTGTGTCATGTTCTCGGTGCAACTGTAGCTAATTTTTACTGAGATTTTGTTGAACAACTTATGTAGAGAACTTGATGAGGTGAAGTAGATGCGCATAAGTTTAATTAATATTTTTCTCGTCTTGGTTTCTAAGTTGATGTTCATGGCTTTCATATTCTTTTTTAGCTTCGTTACAAGAATTGTCAGATAACCCTCAGTTAATTGATTCTGGGATCTGCTTTCTGGTGAGTGATTGGATGATGTGTGTATATAAAATGATTTATCGTTAGGATTTCTATATGACTAATATTTTCCCTTTTCTTAGGTTGAGTGTGACATCTAGGAAATCTTTTAGCCGTGTTTTATGTTACATTTTTCTGTATTCATGTATTTTTTTCTGTTCGCATTTCTTGAGTGATTTTGAGGTCACTTTGCTTTATCTGTGATATTGAGCACTTTTACCCATAAATATACCATACCATACAACTATATTTTTATTATACATATATATATATATATATATATATATATATATATATATATATATATATATATATACCCAAGTATATGATTGGTGTATATGGAATGAATTCCAATAACCAAAAATTACTATTCTTAAAAGAGTGCTCAATACAAAGTAGAGCAGATATAATTATTTATTTTTAAAGAAAAAAAATTTATAACATAAATATGTTATAAAATCACTACAAAAATAGCCATTTTGTTTCAACACCTTCGGTGTCTTATCAAGTGATGACGTTGAATGTAAAATAAATGGTTTTAAAAGTTTCAAATTATTTAATATTCTACGCAAGGGGAAAACGTTGTTACAAAGGCTAGATGGACCAATCAGAACACAAGTACAGGAAAATTCAAAAAGCTCGATAACGAAGTCATGTTATAATATCTATTCAGATGTTTAGTATTAAAAAATAATTTATTCCAACGAATAATTACTAAATTATATGATAAAATTTAATATTAAAATTTAAAACTGCTAATTACAAAATCAAAATTTAACATTTATTCGCTATCAAGTTTACAACTATAAAATTACTGAGGAGAAAAGAAGAAATATATATGTTATTCAATTTATTTTTTCATTGAAGTTACTTTAGCTATATTTAATATCCGGTCTTTTTACAATGTATACATTTTAATCCTCATGGTGTGTAAATGGGGTCCCAAACTCACGCGTAAAACAAACGCAGTCAGATTCTAATACATAAGCACCAAGACATATACACACACAAAAAAGGGACAAGACAGAGAACATCTCCACCGTCTGTCATGAAAAAAAAAAAAGGGGGGGGGGGAATGGGAGAAGGGAAACCAACACACACGTACATACATACATAATTAAAAGTGGATGCACTTTCCATACACATAGATACATATAAATACATGCACACACATCCACAGACATTGACCCAGACAATTGGATACCCCAACCGATAAATATTTAAGACAGAAAATGTCATTGCATGAATGTTAACAACCTATTGAAATCTAACTTAAGCGAGTAAATATACAAAGATAAAAATGATCAAAATTAATATTATTTAATATATTAAAATATAGTGTATGTAAAAAAAACAAAAACAAAAAAAAACAAAAAAAAACAACAAAAAACAAAAAACCGGACATTAAATTCAACACCCATCGGTAGCTACGATGTCCACCTCATATACATATAAGTATATACACACACACACATACACACACATATATACGCATACAAACATATATATGTATATATACACATATATACATACATATACACACATATATACATATATATACATATACACATACATATACACATACATATACATATATACATACACACATACTCACACATATACATAAATATACATACATACATACACACCGAAACATCTACACATACATACATAAACATGTACACACGTATAAATTTCCATCGTATCAAGTACACATACACATACATACACATATACATATATGTACCCACAAATATACATACAAATATGTGTACACATATTTACAAATAAATATATATATACACAGCAATACACAAATATAAACATATATACACACATATATCCTAACTCATGTG
Organism: Acanthosepion lycidas; assembly: GCA_963932145.1. Lineage (NCBI taxonomy): Eukaryota > Metazoa > Mollusca > Cephalopoda > Sepiida > Sepiidae > Acanthosepion > Acanthosepion lycidas. The sequence goes on along the minus strand of OZ010593.1, from coordinate 49,075,648 downwards.
GCCGTAATGACATACCCAAGTTTCCCTACCTACACGTACACATAAACAATTTCATATATAGTAGGTGTCAACATACATATATACAACTGCAAACCTACATAAGTAAACACACACACACATATATACATATATATACATATACATACATACAAACATATACACACACACATATATATACATATATATATATATACATATATATACACATACATACATGCATACACACATACAGAAATATACACACACATGAATATCTACATAAAAATACTTATCTATAGTAATAAATACACATATATACGTACATACACATAAATGCAACGACATTTGACCAAAAACATATATAAATATACAGACATACATACACATACATATGCATAGACATACTTCGATATACATGCAAACACAAAAATACACGTATCCTAACATACATGTATAAAAAAAAAGGATTAAAATGTATACATTGTAAAAAGACCGGATATTAAATATAGCTAAAGTAACTTCAATGAAAAAATAAATTGAATAACATATATATTTCTTCTTTTCTCCTCAGTAATTTTATAGTTGTAAACTTGATAGCGAATAAATGTTAAATTTTGATTTTGTAATTAGCAGTTTTAAATTTTAATATTAAATTTTATCATATAATTTAGTAATTATTCGTTGGAATAAATTATTTTTTAATACTAAACATCTGAATAGATATTATAACATGACTTCGTTATCGAGCTTTTTGAATTTTCCTGTACTTGTGTTCTGATTGGTCCATCTAGCCTTTGTAACAACGTTTTCCCCTTGCGTAGAATATTAATTAATTTGAAACTTTTAAAACCATTTATTTTACATTCAACGTCATCACTTGATAAGACACCGAAGGTGTTGAAACAAAATGGCTATTTTTGTAGTGATTTTATAACATATTTATGTTATAAATTTTTTTTTTTTTAAAATAAATAATTATATATATATATATATATATATATATATATATATATATATATATATATATATATATATATATATGAAGAAATACAGTTTTAAGGTGTGCTATATTTATGGGATAAAGTGCTCAGTATCAGAGATAGGGTGTACGTAAATATAAGTTAATGTATGTTTATATAAATTAACAAACCACACCCGCCAAAATAACCGTTAGAACAATCAAGCAAAAATTGACAAAAATAGCTTTAACTATCTTCCCAGACCAAAAGAAACTATTAAATAAACGATTAGAAATCATCTCAAATTTTTTTACTACGTTACTAAAACATCGAAAACTGAAAAGAATAAATAAAAATATATATAACAAAAATAAATAAAAAACAAATAACATAAATTAATACAAATAAATAAACAACAAAACCACTCCCGTCAAAATAACCGTTAGAATGGACTACCCACAATGCATCACTGACCTCTATATATAAACATTGGAGAAAAAACCTAACACATATGGCCTGATGATTGCGTCTAGTATAAAACAGTCTGAGTGCTGAATTCAATGTCCACTTCGGACTTCGGAATCTCCTGTAACTCTTGTTGACGGTCTCCTTGTTTGAGTGAGTGAATGCTGCCATAATCCTTATCTTCAGTATATCTTTGGTGTTACAATTAGTTTTGTTGGTCTCTCGCTCAACATATAATAATCAATGAGGTTGTAGTCTGGAGAGTTAGGTGGCCAGATGTAAGGGGTGATGTGGACTCAGAAACTGTTTGACAGCGATGACTGAGTTCTCCAGCTTGTGTGGCATGGTGCAGAATTCTATTGCCCGGTATAGGGTCTTCCAGCAGCCTTTTCTTGACCCAGGGAAGCACTATCTCCTCAAATTCGGGAGTTCTTTTCTGAGCTTCTGTACCTTTGTAAAAGCCATTAAACTCACCCAATTCTTTCCGAATCCTTTACACTGTCCTCAGTTTGACATCCAAACACTATAAAAATGTTCGTAATGGAGATTCTGGCGTGGATGCCAAGCAGTACAGCACGCCGTTTCCAAATTTCTGGCAGAATGAATTGCATCATGGTGATCTTTTATTCACGAAATTCCCAACTGACATTACTATACTTTGCAATCGGCAAAATTAAAAACAAACGACGTGCATGTACGGAATTAAAAATATAAAATAGCGACAATTTAATCATCATATCCTGCAAACTGCTGATACCCCTATGAACAGTTCTGTTTACGAAACTCTGATGATGTCGGGATATTGAAGGTAACATCAATCAGCTAAGTGTCAAAGAATTATTGTATTTATTTTTAATATATATAATTAAATGTTTATAATTAGTAAGATGACCGTAGTTTCTGACAAGAAAATTCTATATGAGCCAATCAATTAACATCATTAACATGATGATGAATACAGGGTATTTGGTCGAAGAGTTGTGTCTATAATAATATCTATATCAACCAATATGAGGACAATAATTCGACAATAATGCAAGTATATTGATATCTACGTATCTATGAAATACTCAGTTATTAAAATTTGTATGAAGCGACTATTATTACCAAACTTCATCTGACAATGAATATGAAAGGGTCCACCACTACCATTTTTCTGGACGGTGTAATAAAGGATTTGCCAAGTGAAATATACATGTACAACAGGCATCTAATTTTCGTGGGTTCAATCACTGTATCAGGTAGCACCGGTTCAACAGGAACGAACAATAATTGACATCACAGGGAAAAAATATCACAACAATCAATAAATATCACATATCAGCCAATCAATGGACACCTGATGATGATCAGAGAGTATTTGGTTGAAACTTTTCATCTATTATAACATCTGTATCAACGAAGTTGAAAACAATATTTCGCAATAATGCAAGCATATAATCACGTCATGTTAAAAAAATCTCTATGAATTCTTTAATGAAATATACGACGAGAAATGTATTTGTCTCTGTAGGTGGAGGGTGACATGCTACCTCACGAAAAATGTCTTACGGGGTGACAAGATATCTCACGAGTATTATCACTGTTCCTGCAAGTGCTGGCGTGTTATCCTCCGAAGAAATATAAGCGTTCCCCTGGGGGCTGAGAATTGTCTTTGTTGCTCACATGTTCGATCCATGATATCCTTAGTACCCTTCTGTAGGACCTTACCTCCGTTGCCTCGAGTCTCTTCTTCATCTTTGAGGAGACCGTCCAACATTCACTGCCATAAATAAGGAAGGATATCACGTAGCAGCTCTGTACACTTTTCTTTGTTACCAACGTCGAGACAACGGAGACAGAAGGATGCTAAGGATACCATGGACCGAACATGTGAGCAACGATGAGGTTTTGGAGATGATGCAAACAAAGAGGAGACTTATAAATAACATCAGGAAGAAACAGCTGAAATTTCTGGGACACGTAATGAGAAAGGAGGGCCTGGAGATTCTGATAGTAACAATACGAATAGAGAGAAAGAGAGACAAGAGAAAGAAATGCACGACATACTTAGAGGGCTTAAGCAAGTGAATGGCGAAACAGGGTCTGGGAGAAGTAGCAAAAGGTCAAAATATATTGAGAACTACAGGGGATAGGAGGAAGTAGAGGGCAAAGATCGCCTCCGATCTGAAGGGAGATGGCCCATAAATGAAAAGGACCGACGAGATTTTTCACGGAAAATATTTTTTATTTCATTAAAGATGGAGAATTGCCCTTTTGTCTAGTCGGATACCGGCGAGATTGATTTGGTTTGGTTTACGGCTTATCAACCTATTAGGTCATTTAATGCCAAAATTTAATTTTTTTTTCTAAACGAAGCCTTGTATTTAAATATTCAAACATTTTATTTCAAATAGTAAGAATGTTTTTAGTTATGGTTATTTTTATTAATGTTATTTTTCAAATTAGTTTTATATATTTTAATGTTGCAATGGTTGTCAGTTTTCTAAAAATGTATTGTTGCTCATTTTATTATAAAAATACACTGTTGGTTTTTATTTGCCCATAGCTTGGATCCTAACAGGTGTTACCACCCCAGGTCAGAGTGGACCTGAAAACAACAGCATTTAAAAGGTGATTGCGCACTCCGCAAAACCTCCAATCTCCCGATCAAAGGTCTTGCTGCCGAATGTAGTTTATTGTCATAACCAAGTCGAATCGGCGGAATATCTCACGAGAATTGTCTTTGTTCGTGTAGACTAAAAATGGCTAATTTTTTCCGCTGGAGTTGATGACATCCCACAAAGAAATGTCTTTGTTCCTCTCGTGGCTGAGACGATAGGAGAAAGATGTTTAGTTTTTGTTTTTTTCTATTCTGAATTCTCTTTCTTTTTTTTCAACACATTCAATACTTTTCTTTTTAAACTTACGGACTGTTTGAAAATGATTTTCTGATTAGATGTGTTGCATTGTTTTCCAAATTCTGGCCACTTTTCTGTTTTGGTTCGTGTTTATAATTACAATTCTTTACATTTTAGCTTCATTTTCTTCATCATGAATGTGACAGAAAACTCATCTTGATTTTCCTTCGAGTAAAATTTTTTCATCAACTCTTGCTGTATAAAGTTAACGCATGAATTCAATGTCAATTTGCCTAACTGTAATTGTTCCAACATTTTATATCTACGAGAAATGTTGTGCATGCAATCAATTAATCTTAACTAGATTAATTCTTCTATAGACATTTCGTCTTTTCCAAATCGTTCAAATCTCTCAAATTCACAGAACCTGCTGGCATCTCTGTTTCTTGTGTATGTTTTTTTCTCTAATATTTTCCAGATCATCTCACTAATTTCCTTGAATGTTAATTCTTCCAATTCCTTGGAACATGTCATTAATGAGATCACCATGGTTACTGGCAAGATATCGGGTAAGAAATTTCTTTTTTCCTGTAGGGGCTAACCATATATTCCAAGTGAAATAGCTGTATTCATGTAAATGATGACGATATATCTCACCACAGATGTATCTGTTCCTGTGGATGTCTTTTTTACTTGGTTCTTCTTACTTTTATGATGTAATCGCGTCTGAAAAGAACTTGAACGTAACAATAATGGCAGTAGAAGCAATGAACGTTCTGAAGTATTTTGTGAATTATTTCGCCAATACGTACGCTAGAATTAAAACTCAAGGGATATCAGGTAACATTTTAAGTTATAATTCGCTATAGAAATAAAAACTGTCCTGAAGACAAAATCTCAAGAAAAACCTTATATCCTATAGTTTTTTAATGAATTTCTCCCAAGCAATGAAATAATGGCACTAAGACGCAGGGGCTACTGGGACTAAAAGAAAATGATAAGACTTTTGAAGGAACCAGAAACCCAATCGTGGGGACGGAATCAAATGATAAACCTCTATTTAAAAAAATCGGGAAGTTTTATAAACCGGACGAAAGGAGAACCTATCTAAACATATTGAATTAGAATTTAGAATTGTTTTTTTAAAAACTCTTATCAGAAAAATGATTTTACGTACTTTTAGGCTCTGTAACATTCACATTTCTCAAATTGAATTTATTTGTTAACAGACGCCATATTAAAAAATAAATGAGAAGTGTTAGACCCAGAGATTTTTTCGAATTTATTTAACGTTTATTTATTATCACAGATTTTTAAATTGCAAGGTATTTTTTCAACATAGGAAACATTTTATAGTCGGGAAGGATTAATAGGTTTGTTTCAATCTAGTAAGTTTACAAAAAAAACAATTTTTACTAACATGCCAGAATGAATGATGATATATAATCAGTCAATCGTTATCTTCTGTTTGCTAAGTTCTTGTTAATTTATTGTCCTCTCTCCATAATATTCACTATTCGCTGTCCTTTGTGATTAAGTATAAGCGTACGTTTCATTTCGATTTATTCTAAGACTTCGTTGATGCTCACATGTTCAGTCCATAATATTCTCAGCATCGCTCTTTAGTGCATTTCCGTTGCCTCAAGTTTCATCTTCATGTGTGAGGACTTCATTCGACATTCACTGTCAAATAGGAGGAAGGATATTACGTATAGTTCAGTACACTTTTCTTTGTTTCTGTTATTTCAAGTCTCTTCTTCATCTGTGCGGAGATTGTCCAGCATTCACTCTCAAATAGGAGGACTGATATTACGTAACAGTTTAGTACTCTTTGGTTTGTTTCTAACAAAATTCTCTTCATGCTTAGTACTTTACTTACATTTTGACTGTTTTTTTATGAATGATTCAGTGTATTTGCCATCGCTGTTTTCATTCCAATTCCAGATCATAGAATCTTTTTTCGAAATTTTAAAATTATCCATGTTTATGGCTTGGACATAACTGCCTGCCTTTTCATATCGTTGTCTTTACCAAATTTATCAAGTGTATTCGTCAAGCAATTTTTTCACATCAGCAAAATTTTCTGTTTCTATATGCGAAATTTGTAAATTTATTCATAGGATTTATATTAATTCTTGATAAAGTGTTTCTCAATATTTTATATTTGACTTTCGACTTTTCAGTTTCCTCATGAAATCACTTTTCATCAATGTCAACGACATCGTCTGGTGTGCTTTAAAATATTTAAAGGAATGTGGAATGCATAACATCCTTTTTAGGTTTGTTTATAGAGATTCCGATCGGCTGATGTTGAAATGACTGTGTTGGCTGAGAACAACAGTCAGAACTCTTCTTTGTTTCTGTTGCTTCAAGTCTCTTCTTCATCTGTGTGGAGATTATCCAGCATTCACTCTCAAATAGGAGGACTGATATTACATAACAGTTCAGAACTCTTTTCTTTGATTCTCTTGCTTCAAGTCTCTTCTTCATCTGCGTGGAGATTGTCAAGCATTCACTCTCAAATAGGAGGACTGATATTGCCTAACAGTTCAGAACTCTTTTCTTTGTTTCTGTTGCTCCAAGTATCTTCTTTTTCTGTGTGGAGATTGTTCAGGATTCACTGTCAAATAGGAGGACTGATATTACCTAAGGGGTCAGAACTCTTTTCTTTGTTTCTGTTGCTTCAAGTCTCTTCTTCATCTGTGTGGAGATTGTCCAGCATTCTCTCACAAATAGGAAGACTAATATTACGTAACAGTTCAGAACTCTTTTCTTTTTTTCAGTTGCTTCAATTTTTTTCTTCATCTGTGAGGAGATTGTCCAGGATTCACTCACAAATACAAGGACTGATATTACGTAATAGTTCAGTACACTTTTCTTTGTTTCTGTCGCTTCAAGTATCTTCATCTTCTGTATGGAGATTGTCCAGCATTCACTGTGAAATCGGAGGACTGATATTACGTATAGTTCAGTACACTTTTCTTTGTTTCTGTTATTTCAAGTCTCTTCTTCATCTGTGCGGAGATTGTCCAGCATTCACTCTCAAATAGGAGGACTGATATTACGTAACAGTTTAGTACTCTTTGGGTTTTTTTCTAACAAAATTCTCTTCATGCTTAGTACTTTACTTACATTTTGACTGTTTTTTTATGAATGATTCAGTGTATTTGCCATCGCTGTTTTCATTCCAATTCCAGATCATAGAATCTTTTTTCGAAATTTTAAAATTATCCATGTTTATGGCTTGGACATAACTGCCTGCCTTTTCATATCGTTGTCTTTACCAAATTTATCAAGTGTATTCGTCAAGCAAGTTTATTTTTTCACATCAGCAAAATTTTCTGTTTCTATATGCGAAATTTGTAAATTTATTCATAGGATTTATATTAATTCTTGATAAAGTGTTTCTCAATATTTTATATTTGACTTTCGACTTTTCAGTTTCCTCATGAAAGCACTTTTCATCAATGTCAACGACATCGTCTGGTGTGCTTTAAAATATTTAAAGGAATGTGGAATGCATAACATCCTTTTTAGGTTTGTTTATAGAGATTCGGATCGGCTGATGTTGAAATGACTGTGTTGGCTGAGAACAACAGTCAGAACTCTTCTTTGTTTCTGTTGCTTCAAGTCTCTTCTTCATCTGTGTGGAGATTATCCAGCATTCACTCTCAAATAGGAGGACTGATATTACGTAACAGTTCAGAACTCTTTTCTTTGATTCTCTTGCTTCAAGTCTCTTCTTCATCTGCGTGGAGATTGTCAAGCATTCACTCTCAAATAGGAGGACTGATATTACCTAACAGTTCAGAACTCTTTTCTTTGTTTCTGTTGCTCCAAGTATCTTCTTTTTCTGTGTGGAGATTGTCCAGCATTCACTCTCAAATAAGAGGACAGATATTACGTAATAGTTCAGTACACTTTTCTTTGTTTCTGTTGCTTCATGTCTCTCCTTCTTCTGTGTGGAGATTATCCGGCATTCACTGTCAAATAGGAGGACTGATATTACGTAACAGTTCAGAACACTTTTCTTTGTTTCTGTTGTTTCAAGTCTCTTCTTCTTCTGTGTGGAGATTGTCCAGCATTCACTGTCAAATAGGAAGACTGATATTGCGTATCAGTTCAGAATTCTATTCTTTTTTTCAGTTGCTTCAAGTCTCTTCTTCATCTGTGAGGAGATTGTCCAGGATTCACTCACAAATACGAGGACTGATATTACGTAACAGTTCAGAACAATTTTCTTTGTTTCTGTTGGTTCAAGTCTCTTCTTCTTCTGTGTGGAGATTGTCCAGCATTCACTGTGAAATCGGAGGACTGATATTACGTAATAGTTTAGTACACTTTTCTTTGTTTCTGTTGCTTTAAGTCTCTTCTTCTTCTGTGTGGAGATTGTCCAGCATTCACTCTCAAATAGGAGGACTGATATTACGAAACAGTTCAGAACTCTTTTCTTTGTTTCTCTTGCTTCAATCTTCTTCATCTGCGTGGAGATTTTCCAGCATTCACTGTCAAATAGGAGGACTGATATTACCTAAGAGTTCAGAACTCTTTTCTTTGTTTCTGTTGCTTCAAGTCTCTTCTTCATCTGTGTGGAGATTTTCCAGCATTCGCTCTCAAATAGGACGGATATTACGTAATAGTTCAGTACACTTTTCTTTGTTTCTGTTCCTTCATATCTCTTCTTCATCTGTGTGGATATTGTCCAGGATTGACTGTCAAATAGGAGGACTGATATTACCTAACAGTTCAGAACTCTTTTCTTTGTTTCTGTTGCTTTAAGTCTCTTCTTCATCTGTGTGGAGATTGTCAAGCATTCACTCTCAGATAGGATGACTGATATTACGTAACAGTTCAGAACACTTTTCTTTGTTTCTATTGCTTCAAGATTCTTCGTCATCTGTGTGCAGATTGTCCAGCATTCTCTCACAAATAGGAAGACTAATATTACGTAACAATTCAGAACTCTTTTCTTTGTTTCTCTTGCTTCAAGTCTCTTCTTCATCTGCATGGAGATTGTCAAGCATTCACTCTCAAATAGGAGGACTTACATTTCCTAAGAGTTCAGAACTCTTTTCCTTGTTTCTGTTGCTTCAAGTATCTTCTTTTTCTGTGTGGATATTGTCCAGGATTCACTGTCAAATAGGAGGACTGATATTACCTAAGAGTTCAGAACTCTTTTCTTTGTTTCTGTTGCTTCAAGTCTCTTCTTCATCTGTGTGGAGATTGTCAAGCATTCACTCTCAGATAGGAGGACTGATATTACGTAACAGTTCAGAACACTTTTCTTTGTTTCTATTGCTTCAAGATTCTTCGTCATCTGTGTGCAGATTGTCCAGCATTCTCTCACAAATAGGAAGACTAATATTACGTAACAATTCAGAACTCTTTTCTTTGTTTTTCTTGCTTCAAGTCTCTTCTTCATCTGCATGGAGATTGTCAAGCATTCACTCTCAAATAGGAGGACTTACATTTCCTAAGAGTTCAGAACTCTTTTCCTTGTTTCTGTTGCTTCAAGTATCTTCTTTTTCTGTGTGGAGATTGTTCAGGATTCACTGTCAAATAGGAGGACTGATATTACGTAACAGTTCAGAACACTTTTCTTTGTTTCTATTGCTTCAAGATTCTTCGTCATCTGTGTGCAGATTGTCCAGCATTCTCTCACAAATAGGAAGACTAATATTACGTAACAATTCAGAACTCTTTTCTTTGTTTCTCTTGCTTCAAGTCTCTTCTTCATCTGCATGGAGATTGTCAAGCATTCACTCTCAAATAGGAGGACTTACATTTCCTAAGAGTTCAGAACTCTTTTCCTTGTTTCTGTTGCTTCAAGTATCTTCTTTTTCTGTGTGGAGATTGTTCAGGATTCACTGTCAAATAGGAGGACTGATATTACCTAAGGGGTCAGAACTCTTTTCTTTGTTTCTGTTGCTTCAAGTCTCTTCTTCATCTGTGTGGAGATTGTCCAGCATTCTCTCACAAATAGGAAGACTAATATTACGTAACAGTTCAGAACTCTTTTCTTTTTTTCAGTTGCTTCAATTTTTTTCTTCATCTGTGAGGAGATTGTCCAGGATTCACTCACAAATACAAGGACTGATATTACGTAATAGTTCAGTACAATTTTCTTTGTTTCTGTCGCTTCAAGTATCTTCATCTTCTGTATGGAGATTGTCCAGCATTCACTGTGAAATCGGAGGACTGATATTACGTATAGTTCAGTACACTTTTCTTTGTTTCTGTTATTTCAAGTCTCTTCTTCATCTGTGCGGAGATTGTCCAGCATTCACTCTCAAATAGGAGGACTGATATTACGTAACAGTTTAGTACTCTTTGGTTTGTTTCTAACAAAATTCTCTTCATGCTTAGTACTTTACTTACATTTTGACTGTTTTTTTATGAATGATTCAGTGTATTTGCCATCGCTGTTTACATTCCAATTCCAGATCATAGAATCTTTTTTCGAAATTTTAAAATTATCCATGTTTATGGCTTGGACATAACTGCCTACCTTTTCATATCGTTGTCTTTACCAAATTTATCGAGTGTATTCGTCAAGCAAGTTTTTTTTTTTTTTTTCACATCAGCAAAATTTTCGGTTTCTATATGCGAAATTTGTAAATTTATTCATAGGATTTATATTAATTCTTGATAAAGTGTTTCTCAATATTTTATATTTGACTTTCGACTTTTCAGTTTCCTCATGTCAGCACTTTTCATCAATGTCAACGATATCGTCTGGTGTGCTTTGACATATTGAAAGGAATGTGGAATGCATAACATCCTTTTTCGTTTTGTTTATAGAGATTCCGATCGGCTGATGTTGAAATGACTGTGTTGGCTGAGAACAATAGTCAGTGTTTACGCTATAAACGAAAATTGAACAGGACAATATGAGAAACAACTATAAGAAGATGGCTAGAAATATTGTTGAATGACATTAAGTGGTCAAGAAACACGGTGTGATCAAAAATGTCAGAGAGGCGCAGACGTATTGGGTTCTGTTGCTATATCAACGATCACGTTTCTCTGCTTGTTAACAAAGTCCAACTTTCAAGCACTTCGAGAAGCGATGATTGAAGAGATTTGCTTGCTTCTATCATCTTCTCCTTTTTTCTCTCTCCTTCACGATCATTATTTCTTTTATTTACTTACTATCTCTTTCTTTTTATCATCATCATCATCATCATCATCTTCTTCTTCTTCTTCTTCTTCTTCTTCTTCTTCTATATGCCGTGTCCCTTCAGGGAAATGGCGGCAATGACTTTCACAAATTTCTTGTCTTCTGTACCTCTTTTGTCTTGTGCCTATCTCTCTCTAATCGCTGTTCTGCCAAACATTCACACATGTTTATTATATAGGCTACTAGCTGCTTTTGCCTTCATGTATCTCAGAAATTTCAACTATTTTTTATATTATGAAAATTAGTATAAATTATCATGTAAATAACCTTTTTCTTCTATGTGCTATTTCCTTTACGGACGTTGGCGATCATGGCTATCCTCAATTTTCTGTTCTTTGTAGTTCTTAGTTTTTATTTGTATCTATCCTAATCTCTGTTCTGCCGACACCTCTGCAGGGGGTTACAGAGACTGAAAGCGCGGGGAAAGACTGGGTATAAGAGGGACTGAGAAAAAGGTAAAAGATGAGTGGGTTTCAAGACAACAGAAGATGGCGATTAACGTTGCATTTAAAGTTTTGAAGACTTTAGTTATCAGGGAAGAAAGGGAGTGAAGAGACGGAAGGGAGGTCAACAGTCGGGAGGTGCGAGAAAATAAATTGTTGGAATAAAATTGACGGTTATATTTAACTAATTCAGCAGTAAAAGGATGTTCAGTCGCTATCTCTCGATGATAAGGACGAGGTTGCAGGACGTGAACTATATCACCTGGCTTATTTTCCCGGCTAAGTTGGAGTGTTAACTGATTAGGGATATTCTCTATGATAGTACAGATAATTATTTTGCCAATTATTCGTGTATAAAGCTGCAATTACAATTTTTATATTAAAAGTTTTATGCGGATATATATTGTTGTGTCGGTTGCGGAGTGAAATATGTTTTTACTGTTAAGCAATATTCAAACACCTGAGGCCTTTCATTACCAAACATTCACTTCCCAGCAAATACTCTTGGAAAATATATACATCCGTCTCTTCACTCCCAGATATGGGTTAAATAGTATATGTGTCTGAAAAAAAATCATTGTTATTCACAAAAAAAAATTGTTAATGCAATATTCACCCGCAAACAGAAAGATTTATTCTTACAGTACAAAATATGTTCGGGTTAAACCAAACCACAAAGGATTGGTTTAACCTTAAAAACAAATCAATCTTTTATTTTATGAAGCATATTGTTCTTTATACACCTACACACGCGCGCACCGCACACACACATGCACACACGTATATATATATATATATATATATATATATATATATATATATATATATATATATATATATATATATATATATATATATATATATATATATATATTATAAACTGTTACATTGGAATATGCAAGTAACCGCGACAAAAATGCATATTCGTTTCGACATCTAAAGACGTCTCGTCAGGCGGCTAACAATGGTGGTAATATGAAGGACACAGGCGTGTCCGAAAATTCCGAACTAATGACATTATTCTCCGTGCTTCATTTCTGTCTTGTGGTTAATAATTAATACATAATAAATGTTTTTCGCACTGATCCCATTAGTACCCTTTCGTTTTCCCTTGTTTTATTAACCAACCTCTCTATGATATTGTTGTGAGACCGTAACATACCTACAACATGGACTTTTCCAGAACTATATAAAGTATGCGATATAACACTCTAGAAGAAGAGGAGAAAAGAGAGAGAGAGAGAGTATTCTAATTCCGTAGTATCAGCCACGTACGACTACCAATATTGGACACTAGCACATAGTAAGCTCAGCTTACACTTACACTATCTTTGTAACCTTTTTGTTTAATATTTCTTACTTCTAATCCGTTCCGTGTTTTCCTTCCGACGTTGGGCCCACATCAATATATATATATATATATATATATATATATATATATATATATATATATATATATATAATCTCCTATATGTTGAATATTCATTTACTTTGAAAAAAAAGCAACCTTGTCTGTCACAAAGTGAGTATATAACATTTTTGTTTGGGCCGTGTTCCTTCAGGGCGTGGCCGATCTTAGCACTCCACACACTTCTTGTCCTTTGTAGCCCTTATTAAGCTTTGTCTTTTCGCTATGTCGATTAAACCCTGTTCTGCCAACCATTTGAAAAGCTCGTTAGGCATTTCAAGTGCTACTTTCCTCTGTCCCTCTCTTCAATGTCCTGTCAAATTTTCCAAGCCCTCTTTTTTCAGTATGTACCCTAGAAATGTTCTCTATTGTCAGAGGATATGTAAAAAAAGAACAATTAACCGTTATGACGTTTTACTTAAGCGGCACTCTGTGCATCACCCTTTTAAGTGAATCTATTTGCAATATATTCCAGTTTCTGACCATATTTTCCATGTTCGAGAATTTAATTAACGTATATTATATTATGTCTGAAACTGTGAATGTAAATTATTTGCATTCAGTTTTTAAAATTTATTATATATATTTTTTTTATGACTTGTCTCCTAGCCACACCGTATTGGCAGCATTTCTATTTTCTTTCTTTTTTTCAGTGAATATTACGCCGATCGAAAATTACAAATGGGGAAACCATTTAAGTTTTCTCGATGCTGTAAGCAAAAACCGAATCCATTGCAGGATTGCCGTTGTGAAAAAGAAAAGTGAACAAGAATGGAAATGAATGGGCCCATTAAGAGTGCAAAGTAGAGTATGGAGGGAAAACAGCTAGAGAGTTGCTTGTATGATTTTTGTAATTACACTTACTATATATTTTAGAAATATAAAAGATTCGGGTAACTCGGTAAATAATGATTACGAATAATCAGTATGAGTAATCTTCCCTTGTTTTGAAACATTTTTCTCCATTAAATTTGTTTTGTCCTGTTTTATTGAAAAAATTTCAATATTTTGTGCTTAGGAGGTTTTTGATTTATTTATTTTTGTTACAATCCGAAGGCATTCATCTGACTAAATTGTTCTATATAATGAGCCGAGGCAAATGATCCCAGCATTTATTTTCTAAATATTTACTATAAATTAATAGTTTTATTCAAATATCATTTTTTCACTTTGATTAAAAATGCTGTTCCATTAAAAAAAAAACATAATTTCTATTTTGAAGAAATGAATAGGGGAAAAAGAGGAAATAGACTAATATATATATGTATATAAATTTTATATTTATATATTTAAAAAATATCAATTGTTCAAATAAATGACCTGTCACGAGGCTTTGAATAAAAAGTGTTTAGGTTCTGTTAAAACAATTGGCATAAGAAGTTTTGAAAGAAACAACTGACCTTACAAGAAGTGTTTAATGAAAACGTGTTTAGATATTTGTTCGAAGCAACAACCTAAAAAAAGTGTTGAAATTCTATTCGAATAATGACATGATGAGAATTGTTGAATAAAAAGGGTTTAAATTCTGTACAAACCAATGGGATGATGAGAATTGCTGAATAAAAATGGTAGAAATTCTGTTTGAACCAATCACATGATGAGAAATGTTGAATGACATGATTAAATTCTGTTCAAACCAAAGACATGATGAGAATTGTTGAATAAAGCGCGTTGAAATTCTGTTTGAATAAATGATATATTTCAAAATAATGACATCATGATAATTACTGAATAAATTGTTGAAATTCTATTTAAACCAATGTGATGTGAATTGCTGAATAAAATTGTTGAAATTGTCTTCAAATACATGACATGATGAGAACTGTTGGATAAAAACTAGTGAAATTGATGAGAATTGTTTCATAAAAACTGGTGAAATTCTGTTTCAGCCAATGAAATGATGCAATTTTTGAATAAAATTGTTGAAATTCTGTTTAAATCAATGACATGTCTCCCCTTTATATTTTTTTCTACAGCTGCACGGGATAGAGTACACAAAGACTTTAGACATGTTCTCCTCTATGGGGGGGGTCTTACTCTTAATAAATCATAAAAGTACGTCAAGTTCTAACAAGACTGAATAGGTTTGGTGATAAGACACGTGCTCGTCTTAGTCCCCTTTTCTATTTTTGGTGTATTTATGATTGTGTGCGCTCAATGATTCCTAGAAGAACGTCGAGATCAGTGAAGATTGAATGTTTGGTGATTAGTCAAAGTTTTGTCTTGGTCCACTTTCTATTATTTCCCTGTTTATGATTCTGTCCACTCTTAATAAATCCTAGAAGAACGTCTAGTTCTGTCAAGATTGAATAAGTTTGGAGTTATGACACATGCTTGTCGTACTCCCCTTTCCACTTTTGGTGTATTTATTATTCTGTCCGCTCTTAATAAATGGTAGACGACGTCTAATTCTCACAAGATTGAATAAGTTTGGTGATAAGGCACATGCTTGTCTTAGTCAACTCCAAATTTTTTGTGTATTTATGATTGCGTCCGCTCTTAATACATCCAAGAAGAACGTCTAGTTCTCTCAAGATAGAATAAGTTTTGTGTTAAGACACATGCTTGTCTAAGTCCCCTTTCTTTTTTAGTATATTTATGATTCTGTCTGCTCTTAATAAATCCTAGAAGACGTCTAGTTCTGTCAAAATTGAATAAGTTTGGTGCCAAGATAGAATACACATGCTTGCCTTCGTCCACATTTCTATTTTTGGTGTGTTTATGATTCTGTCTGCTCTTAATAAATCCTCCAAGAACGTCTAGGTCTCTCAAGATTGAATAAGTTCGGAGTTACGACACATGCTTTTCTTAGTCCCCTTTTCACTGTTGTATTTATGATTGTGTCCACTCTTAATAAATCCTAGACGAACATCTAGTTCTCTCAAGATTGAATAAGCTTTGTGTTAAGACACATGCTTCTGTTAGTCCCCTTTCTATTTTTGGTGTAAGTTTTCTTGTTCTGCTATCCATTTACACAAGCTCATTATTTATGTTTATTTATATTTTCGTCTGTCCCCTTGCTTTTGCTATGTCACGTGAGTATTTACTTCTCCAAACCTTCATTCTTTATTAAATGCCCAAGAGATTTCAACTCAGCTGTTCTAATCTTCACGGTTAAAAGACCAGACATGCCATTCACATTAGACGGAACCACGCTCATTCTCTTCATATCTCCCTGATGAGGTGTAAGTTCCCCTCTTCTCACCAACACTTGCCTTGTGGAACCGACTTCCAAGAAGCTGCTTCCCCGATCACTATAATGTTAACTTGTTCAATATAGTGTTAACCGTTATCTTCCGCATATATAAGATGGTCCTTTTAATCTGTAACTCTCTACCTTGAGTGGCTCCGGGGCCTTGTACAGGGTGAAAAACACTGTAAAAAAGGATCACTTTAAACTAACGTTCCTAACATTTCTTCATATTCGATATAACATCTGAAGAGATTCCAATATCTACGCATCGAATACTTACAAAATAATCACAGAAATGAAAAAAATAAAGAAAAAAAGGAAAATGTCGTCTTTTTGTTTACATTCAGTTTGTCCCTTCGGCTATTAAAATGAGGAAGGGAAATGAAAATAAGGGCCTGAGATATTTAATACGAATTCAAACTAGTTGCGCCACAGTAACATTTTACACCTTCTTTATTATTGTGTTTCTCTTATCGATTTTTCGGGGTCTCAAATCCAGCAGCTTTATCAGCAAAACAACACTGTTTATATACTTTCTGTCAGAAATTAGATTTCAATCAGTAAATGCATATCGATCGCTTTCCTTTTCCTTCTTATCTACCGACATTCGTAACGTTTCTCTCGATGGTTAGAGCAATCAAATTACAAATGTGAGGTTCTTATCTAATGCAAAAAAAAAAAATAAATTTCTTATAATATCTTAAATTGTATCAAAACTTCAGTTTGTGTTACATATGTAGTCAGCTTCTCAGTGCCGGCTAGGTGAAGCTCCTTAATAATACTTCTAAGTAAGGTCTCTTTTTTCTGTGAAAAACATTTTCGCTCACTTTTCTCTATTTTGTATGTCCTGATGTGGACTAATATTAGTATTGTCGGGCACAAGGCCGCAGATTTGGTGAATAAAGCAAAATAACAATAGTCTGCAAGGGTAGCATGTTAAGCAATACTAGGTTCCTTTGTGGAATTCGAGAACCAATAGTGACGACATGCAGTTGAATTTTTTAACATTTTTTGAAAAGTAATTTCAATACGGGAATGATACATATACACACACACACACACACACACACACACACACACACACACACACACACACACACATATATATATATATATATATATATATATATATATATATATATATGCCATCTTTACTCCACTTTTGATGGTAATACAGCAAAAACAGATTAAAATATTACACAAACAAATGTTAAAATTGCAAAACAACAAACTCATTACAACTCAGCCTGGATTAAAAATATTGCTCAAAGCAGAAAGCATAAAAACTAGGAATAACCATATAAGTGACAGCCAACTTTTAAACAAAGAATTAAAAAAAAAAAACATATAAAGAACTTAAAGGAAGTAAAAATATTATAATTAGGAAGAGTAATAATTTTAATATTTTTGGCATTTTAAATAAGACCAACTATAACAAAAAAAAAAAAACAAACTTGATTCCATCCTGAATAATACAGACAAATTTAATAAAGTAAAGAAAAATAACATTAATCTTCTTAAGCCACAAATAAACAGATTAATTACAATTAATAATGCAGAAATAGGATCAATGAAACTGAACAAAACTGTGAGTGAGTATCATCTGGGCTATTTAGATGGAAATGTTCAAATCCATAAACCAAACTCGACACTATGTCTCATAATCTCTCAAATACCTACTCCTGTATATAACTTATCTAAAACTCTATAATGATCCAACAATAACTTATCTAATAAATATAGTGTTAGTTTAACCAATAATTTGGTTCTAATAAACCTAACAATGGTGTCCTAACCTTGATAGATGTTAAGTCTGTTTACTAAGATTCCCGTTAAAGAAACCATAGAAGATCGAAGATCACACCTAAAATTAAACCAAATATTTTAAGTAAACTACTACTGTCTTGCATCACACAAGGAACATTTTATGATCACTATAGTAACATTTACACAAATTGACGGCATAACAATGAGATCACCTCTCAGCCCTACTTCATCTAATTTCTACATGAATAATGTAGAAAACAAGGTCTTTAGTAATTTCAACAAACTCTCAAGATGTGTCAGATATATTGACAATATTTTCATATTAACGAAAAACAAAGAGGAATTAAAAATTGTTAAAGAAACATTTGAAAGTAACTCAGATTTACAATCCATTCATGAAATCAACATTAAAAATAGAATCCCTTTCCAGGATATTCTAGTAGTAATGAGGATTTTAACACTTAAGTATTAATTTAAACGTTATTTTTAGTAGATGCTCCTAGTATTTATCAAGTCCAACCCACAAGGCGAGATGTGGCACAGGGCCGGTGTTTTAACGTCTGGCATTCCAAGCCTGTAGGCTCAGGCAAAAATTCCCCGTAGACTCCGGGGTCGGGTAGCTGTGTACCACCCCAGACGAGACTCAGCCTTTCGGCATAGCCTCGTCTGGGTTCCTCTATATCCAAAAGCAGAGAATTCGACAAGCACTAAGAGCTTAGCCCGCGGGTAAGACCTATTGATACTTTTATTTGAATAGACGCTCCATTTATTTAAGCCCGTCCTGCCTTAGAAACCGTAGCCACAAACAACTGTCAGTCAGGCGAGGCTAAATTTTGTGCCTTTACGCGAAATTTCTCTTCTCATAGATCTCGTGAAATTTTTTTCATACCTGCAGTTTCGCATTCTAAATTTCTCTTACGTTTGGATACGAAACTGTGCTCTTCGCGGTTAAGTTGTTTAGAGTGTGTCGGGCTTAACGGTAGCTCCCTGTGTCCTGAGGTACACAAGTTCAAATTCCTCTTTATTAAAATCTCTCGAATATTCAGGCCGATAGATGAAAATAAATAAATATACTGTTTAATAAATAAACGTGGCCCCAACTCAAATAAGTGTCTCTACTAAAATAACGTTTAAACCGATACAAAATCTGTCATATTAATAAAAAATCTATTCTAAAATTATCCCTTAAGTATATATAGAACACTATTAAAATTAATAACTACTTAATTACAAAAGCAAATGTCTGCACAGATATTAAATAGGTCTGATAAAAACATGATTTATCGTTCTAAAATGATTTCTTTTTTGGACACAATGTTTTATAGGGAATGAAGCAACTTAACACAAACATTTTCCCAGCAATAATTTCCCAGCAATAATGTCCCAAACAATGTTGTTGAATAAATAAAATTAGTTTTAAAGGAACTTGGAAAAATAATATAATCAACCAAATTCATATAAAGCAAAATAAAAACTTTATTAAATCGTTTTATTGTAACCAGATGCATTGTAATTATAAACAAGATAAAAAGTCTATTAGAATTATAATCTGCTGATATATAAAAGTCATAAGTCCTAATAAATACCTTATTTTTATCATCTGTTAGAAAAAATTGAAAATGTTCAATCTAATTCTCAGAAATAATTCATCATCTCAAAAATCTAAGCTGTGTACAAATAATATTTTTATGAATTCTTGTCCTTTGGAAGATTGCATCTCCAATACTAACAAGCAACAAACATTAAATTCTTATATTGGCCACACATGCATCATACTCATGTTGTTTGTCAAAATTTAATGCAATTTGTACACATATAAATGAATATATAATAAATAGACAAAAAATATTAACATTAGATAAATCTTAGTTGACAATACCAAAATGTTATACAGGACACTGAGTAAAGAAAGACTCCAAATTCTGGAGGCTGTTGTAATAAAAGAATAGCCAACACTGAATAAGGTGTCTTTCTCCATGTTTTTAAGACACACACACACACGCACAAGTTCAATTCGTCCGTTTATATGACGTCATCTTGGGTGAGTTGAAATTGATTCCATCAAACGTTTGAAATTGATTCTATTAAACGAGAGAACGCTGGAATTAAAAACAAGTTGCGTAACTGCACACAGAAGAATCCTTGAAAACGAATGGGGTAACATTAGAATGTACACGGGAAAAATAATCTAAAATAAAACTTAATATGATTTTGGGAAAATTAACGATAAAACAAAACAAAATATTCGGAAATATGAAAGAGCTTGTCCGTATTATTTAATTCTTGCTACGAAAACATAAATTATATTTAGAAACGAGATCTGCTTAATCGGAATATATTTGAATTTTCCTGTGAATCATAATTCTTAAGATAATGACTGAATACGCTCATGGCGAGATCCACGACTGTAAATTGTTGCTTATCTGTCCATGCACGCTACTACACGCATATACATTTGCTAACTTCGCGTTATTTGTTTTATATCCACACTTATATCTATCTATATATATATATATATATATATATATATATATATATATATATTTACTTAATTTATTGTGCAAATAAAACAGTGCCCAATGTAATTAAACAGAACTATGTAGTATATATTAATAAATACATATATACCTACGTTTGCAGTACATCTTAAAGTTACATTGTTTCCCAAGTCATCAGTTTAAAAAAAAACTGTATTAAATGGTTCATTTGCCATTCGTTCCTGACGACTTGGGAAACTATGTAACTATAAGTTGCACTACATAAGTATATATATATATATATATATATATATATATATATATATATATATATATATATATATATATATATATATATATATATATATGGTTTTAAGGTATAATATATTTATGGGTAAAAGTGCTCAACTTCTGGGATAGAGTGTATGTAAATACAAAAGTAGACATTGAGGTCAACGCCGATCTTAAAGATGGTCTGCAGATTGAGCTCAAGCATGAAACAGACTGTCGCCGTTTGGTGTTTACCTAAGTGTAATAATATATATAGTACAGGTAATATATATATAAAACAGTTAATAGATCTGTTGGTATATATAGTACAGGTAATATATATATAAAACAGGTAATAGATCTGGTATATATAGTACAGGTAATATATATATAAAACAGGTAATAGATCTGTTGGTATATATAGTACAGGTAATAGATCCGTTGTATAATTTGTAATAATTATATATCTATTATTTGATCATAAATTTATTAATGCGTAATTAAATTCTAATATTTTAATTTTTCAATACTATATATAATTTATTAGTAAATAAAATGAATATAGTATTTTAGATATTTATAAATTAAAATATAAATATAAATAATATGACTTAATCATATTTGAGAAAGAAAATTTCGATGTATTTTCTGAAGACAAGAAAATTTTAAAAAAATAAATGCCAAATGTATTGTATTGGAACTCAAAATGATACTAAAAAAAAAACAAGATATTGATGACAAATCCGCATAAGAGTAGGTCAGTTTCAACAGACAGAAATCTCTAACTCCACCTAAGCTTAACTGACTTTAAATTTGCCACATAAAAATAATACTTGTATTTTCATTTGTCAAAAAAGACAACAACATTTAACAAAAAATTCTGAATTCTCATTACCCCACAAACCTAAAATCTAAATACTACTATTTGGCTTATAAATAGAGGAAATCTATTTTTTCGAAGTATATTCTTAGCATCGCTTAAAAATGGAACGAAACTTTAATTTAATTTAAGATTTAAGTTTTGGTTTCGAAACAGTAATTTCTGTGTCGGGATGGAAACATATTTTTTTAAAATAATTACACTAGATATATATATATATATATATATATATATATATATATATATATATATATATATATATATATAGGTTACTACACTCGTCTCGGAAAACCTTCGGTTTCTTGATTTGCTAATTATCAAATCAATTTCGAAGGAAAAAAAGGTTTTAAAAAAAGAAAGAGCTAGGAACATGAACGTCTGCGAAAATAATCGTACAGCATACAGATCCAAAGCCCAAAGAAAGAAAAAAAAACGAAACGAGTAATCAACTAACTAAAAAAAGTGCTCAATACTCAGAGTAGACCAGACCTAGTCAAACCTAGAGAGCCAAACAAATCTGTTTGTCTGGCTCTCTAGGTTTGACTATAGACATATATATATATATATATATATATATATATATATATATATATATATATATATATATATATATATATATATATATATATATATATATATTTTAATATTATTTTTCTTTCTTAATTAGTATTATTCATTTTAATTTTTGTTTTTAATATTTATTTTATTGTTTTTTTTTCTTTTTTTACTTCTTTTTTATTTTTTAATTTTATTTTTATTATTTCCTTGTTCGATTTATTTTTTAATTTAATTTTTGATGCAAATTACGGTCTATTTTTAATATATTAATACTATTAAATAAATATTCATATTCATAAGAACAAGTAATCGCGCTTTAATTGTATAATTTTTTTTTTAAATTAAAATATTAATTTTCACACCCAGATATATAATTTTGAAATTTGCTTTTTAAATACATATATAGGTCCTGCTGATTTTAATTGCCAAATATAATTTCTGATTTAAAACTCTGTAATCTCAACATAATATATAACTACACCAACATTGTGATAACCAGATATATAATAATTTAAATTGTGTAACGGTCAGTTCATACTCAGCGCATGAAGAATACGACGGGCGTGAAACTCAGAGTTGTCCAAGCGGTGAGGAATAGTACGTGTATTTATTAATACATACTTAATAGTTATGTCATATTACATCAAGAAGTATTTTATTAAAACCAGCGCTATATTATACCAGAGATATATTATAATTATATATATTATATATAAATATATATATACATAATATAATTATGATTTAAAATGTTAAAATTGTCAATTTGTCATTAATAATATATATATATATGTGTGTGTGCGCGTGCGTATGTGTGCGTGTGTGTTTACACTGCTTATATATATATATATATATATATATATATATATATATATATATATATATATATATATATATATATATATGAGCAGTGTGCAGAAGGAAATCAACACCCAATGGTGACAGACTTCGGGCCATGAATTGTGGATTTATATATGAAACAGTCTTCACATTCGGTGTTTCTCACTGATTATATTTACATGCACTCTCTATCAGATATGTGGTACATTGAAAATATATTATCATATACATATATATATACTTCAAAATTCGGGATAGTGTGTATGTAAATATACGCAGTGTGCACAACAAAACATATATATATGTGTGTGTGTGTGTGTGTGTGTGTGTGTTTGTGTATTTAGGCTGCAAATACTCTTTTAGGCATATCTCATTGAATAAATTATAAACATTATTTCTGCTTATTTTTATCATAATCCGCTCATATTCACGAATATTTTCCGTATATTACAATTAAATAAGGCAAGAAATGCACTCCAACAGTGAGAATCACTTTTATTACCCAAGTACTTTTCATCTCATTCTTAGATCATCATCAGGGTTTTAACTGGTAAGGCAAAACTATGTGTAGTTATCTATTATTGAATATTTCTTTTGCGTTTAAATGTTATGGCTGACAATTATGGTTTAGCGTTCATTAAAACGTGAATATTTTTCCCTTATGGATTTTTTTCTTTTATGTTGGGACGCCATGTTCGAACGCACACTAAAGCGTGAAACTCTTATTTTTATTGGCATTTTAGAACATTATTACAGTATTCCTAACTGATTCTTTTCAGTGTTCGCTTCAATTTTTACAGTAGATTTAATTTGTTATTTTCTTGGTGTAGGATATTTATGTAATTAATCACTATCACACAGACACACACACACACACACACACACACGCACACACACACACACACATATATATATATATATATATATATATATATATATGTTTGTTAAAATAATTTAGATATATTAATGTCTATTTATTTTACATCTAATTTCCACAAATTAATTTCTTGGGGGTTGTAGAAAATTAAGAAAAATTCCCAAATTTTCTTTCAAATAATTTTTTTCCTCGGTAGTTTCAATCTCATCTGAGACCATCTTCAGGAGTTGAATATCTATGCATGTGTTATCCATTAACACCATAAATTCAAAACATTTACAGCTTTATGCAAAGGAGGTAATTTTTTTTTATAAAAAAAATCCATGTAAAAATAATGTAATTAATTATATGCTAAACTAAATTTAATACAACCAACCTAGTCATCTATAACAATTCTCTCTGCTAACTAACGTCTTACAAAAGCCCAATATCGTATATCAATTTAAATGTCCTTTGGTCGATTGCAACTCTGATAAAAATGTTAATACGTATGTTGTTTTTACATCAACGAGGATGACGAGAAGACTTAAGTTTCGCTTGATTTAAAGGAACAATCATGTCCACATTCACAGTTTAGAGAGGCGCCAGTCGAAAATATATCAGTGCTCCATCATGGTAATAATAAGCAAAACTTAAAATTCTGGAAGCTCTTTATATAACAAAATTGCGGCCAAAAATAAAGTCAGCAACGTGCATAGCAACAAAGTTCTTAAATCTTTGTACCAGCCAAATGTTATATAAAAAAATACTACGTTAAAATACTACAATTAAAAAAATCTTTAAAATTTAAAAATCTTTTAAATTTAATTTTAAAATCTTTAAAAGTCTTTTAAGAAATGTTTGAATGAAAATATGGTGCCTAAATATTTTTTTTTTCAAAATGTACTAATAATGTCATTTTGATTGATTTTTCAGTAGCCAGTATGAATTGAATGGACGAGAATTGCGCTTTTATTGTGGAAACGTGTATCAAGAACAACGAATCGGTAACTGCAACACAAAAAGCGTTAGAACGACTGATTACCTGATTTGAACCCATCAAAGTAATGACCTGTTTTGATGTCACTTAACTTTGATGATCGTACGAGAAGCGACGTTTAACCGCTATACGGCCGTAAGAATCTGAGCTGAAATTTATATATAAAATTCTGTAACTTCCGTTAGTCCGTCCTCACACTCTCTAAAATAGTCAAGACCGGAACCAAATTTTGGGGGAGAAGTGCAAACAGGTAAAGCGATACAAATTAGAGTTGGTTTTACTAGGGTGCGTAGATTAGTAAAATAAATTTAATTAATTTTTTTGGAAAACTTAAATGTTTTATTATTTAACAGACAAAATACTTCCACTATTTCAAAAACAATTTAATCATCAATACGGAAACTTGTGAGGAAACGTGTGTTGGAAAAAATTTCTAGTGATGTACAATGTTTGCAGAGTAAAAATTGTTCGGTACTATCCACGGCGGTTTCAAGCATCCGTTGGCAATCTTCGATCATGTCTCCAATGCAGATGACAAAGAACTACTGTAAAAGAAAGGATAACGCGCGTGAAACAAAAATAAATATATTTTATTTACATTCAAATGCGTATTAAATGTAGTGATATTTCTTATATAAAAATAATTATAATATATTTTGCAAAGATATATATATATATATATATATATATATATATATATATATATATATATATATATATATATATATATATATATGTATATGTGTGTGTGTGTATGTATGTATGTATGAATATTTATAATTATGTGTGAAAAGCTTTACAGCAAACAAAAACGTAACGTAATCAAAATATATATATATATATATATATATATATATATATATATATATATATATATATATATATATATATATATATATGTACAGGTAGATCTAGTGAGGAACTCAAACTTGACATTTTGCAAACCACTGTGTATCGCTTAATATCATTCCAGCATTTACTTACATTGTTCTCTCTTTTGTACTTACACTCCTCCTTACTCTCCTTCACTGTCTTCCTTCTCCCTTTCTCCTTGTCACCTCTGTCTTCCTCTCTTTGCTTCTCTGTCCTTGTCCACCTTTCTCCTTCTGGCTTTCTCCCTTCTTTTCTCGCTCATTTTTTTCACATTGTATCCTCTTTCCGCATTCTGCTTCGCCCCTTTTGTTTCTCTTTCACTCTACTGATCAACACTCATATATATATATATATATATATATAGAGAGAGAGAGAGAGAGAGAGAGTGAGAGAGAGATGGGAGGCGAACAGATTGAGATATATAGAGAGAGAAATTGATGTAGAGA
>OZ010593.1:49036714-49039214 GCA_963932145.1 Acanthosepion lycidas | reverse complement strand
ATCTTATTCAGAATCGACTTCTACTTTCCTTTCATGATTCTCTTTTTCTTCTTTTTACAATCATTTTAATCTTTCTCTTGAATCTTCGACCTTTTCTTTTTTCTTTTCATTCCACTTTCATTCTCCTTCACTTTTTGATTTTTTTGATCTTGTACTTGTTGTTGTTCTTCTTCTTGTTCTTCTTCTTCTTGTTCTTCTTCTTCTTCTTCTTCTTCTTTCTAACAATTTTTCTTTCTACTTTCTTTTGAATCTTCTTTTCTATTACTACTACTACTACTACTACTACTACTTCATTTCTTCTTTTTCTTCTTTTTTCTTCTTCTTCCTCTTCTCCTTATTTCCTTTTTTCATTCATTTTATACTTGTTGATTTCTTCGTCTTCTTTTTCTTTTCCTTTTTTTCTTATTCTTCTAAAATTTCTTTATGCATTCCTACAATCACCATCATCAGTAACATGTAGTTTTCATTCGAGATCAAGTGACAGCAAATTCTCTCATTGCTCCTCTGGGGATAGGAATACCTTCCCCAATGGTATATGCGCCTAAGTAAATATAATGGATTCAACGCACTCGGGCCCCCTCTGATGAACAATGAACAGCCACTGTCCGCACATTCAATCTTACAGCACCTAGCATTAGCAAACGGTCACCCATCTAGGGATTAATCAAGCTCGACGCTCTTTAATTTCTGTGATTGTACGGGAACCTGTGTTTCAACGTGATGTGGCCATAAACCTTAACTATTTATGCAAGATTATATACATATATATATATAGAGAAAGAGAGAGAGAAAGAGAAAGAGAAAGAGAGAGATAGATAGATATGATCACTGATAGATATGATCAGACTGATAGATAGATAGATAGATAGATAGATAGATAGATAGATAGATAGATAGATAGATAGATAGATAGATAGATGTGAGCAGACTGAGACAGATATGATCAGACTGAATTAGATAGCTAGCTATATATATTATTCGCTCTGAATTAACATTGAGCTCTCAGGATTTCATCCTCCTTTGGATTATCCATACGGATTACCAAGATTTCCGAACTTAAATATATATATATATATATATATATATATATATATATATATATATATATATAGATATATAGATATAGATATAGATATAGATATAGATATATAGATATGATCAGACTGGAATAGATACCAAAACACTGACGTAAAATGAATAGGTAGATAGATAACAGCAGACTGAGATATGTCGATTAATATTTATAGAATTATTTTTCTCTCTTTTACTCTTTCATTCCCTCTCTCTCTCTCTCTCTCTCTCTCTCTCTCTCTCTCTCTCTCTAGTTTCACACTTGCTTTATATCTTAACCCACGAATAATTAAATAACAATCAATATCATAATCAAATTTGATATTTATTAACTTTCATTTTAGGCAAGAGGCAAAACATAGAGGGACACCCAGTGAGTATATATCTCATTCCAAAGTAGTAATAGTTAACTGTGTTAAACATTACTTAATGCCGAATTTTCCAAGTTACACAGATAGATATTTAATGAGGTTGCGTGGTACATGGTTACACTTCATGAGCGCTCTTTGGGAATAGAACTCCCTGCATCGCAGTAATTATCTGAAAAATGACTTGGCGAGAACGGCTGCACGGCGACGCATCAACAACGTGTAAATATCTCACTATCTCTTTCTTAAACGATAGGCCTGGGATCCATGGTGTATTTTAATATATAGCGAAAAACTGAAAGCCTATCAATCCAGACAAGATAGAACGTTCATAAAATCTTTGGATCATTTTG
Organism: Acanthosepion lycidas; assembly: GCA_963932145.1. Lineage (NCBI taxonomy): Eukaryota > Metazoa > Mollusca > Cephalopoda > Sepiida > Sepiidae > Acanthosepion > Acanthosepion lycidas. Next base: position 49,037,422 of record OZ010593.1, on the reverse strand, counting down.
TCAGTTTTTCGGATATCGACCTTTTCGCCACCCCTCCGAATATATATGTGACTATGTTCATCTTAGGAAAATAAAATAAAAATGTCTATGTAGAAAGAAAGAAAGAAAGAAAGAAAGAAAGAAAGAAAGAAAGAAAGAAAGAAAGAATATGAAAGGAGAAATAAAATTAAGTAGAAAGAAAGAAAGATAGAATATGAAAAAAGAAATAAAAGGAAAAAAAGAAAGAAAAAGAAAACAAGAAAGAAAGAAAAAAGAAAGAATAAGAAAAATAAATACAAGGAAATAAAAGCAGAAAGAAAGAAAAGGAAGGGAAAGGAAAAGAGAAAGAAAATCAACGAAGAAAAAAGCACATATATATGTCCTTTTTTCTTCGTTGATTTTCTGATGAACAAGTATTAGATTTAAATAAAATAGATAGGACGATAGTGACAGTTTGTGAGCGTGTGTGTGTGTGAGAGAGAGAGAGAGAGTAAAATACAAAAGAAAAGAATAAGGAAAACACGGACAACAGGAATAAAGAAACAAAGAAAGACAAGATATGAAGAAGAGATTAGATTTGAATAAAAAAATGTTAGCTGAAATAAAAGGGAAGGAGAAAAAAAGGGTAAACGAGCAGAAAGAAAGAAAGAAAGAAAGAAAGAAAGAAAAGGGGGAAAAGCAAGAGTTAAATAAGAAAGGAAAAAAGAAGAGAGAGAGAAGAACCATTTT
>OZ010593.1:48979214-49034214 GCA_963932145.1 Acanthosepion lycidas | reverse complement strand
ATATATATATATATACAATACAGATATATACAAACGTTTGAGGACACTGCTGGTAATTTTTTTTTAAATTGACCGAAAAAGTAGATGTTTTGTACTTTAAATAAGAGAAGATTATTATACACGATTAAAAAAAAGTGAGATATGATTTTTTTTTTTAGAAATTTTATTATAGCATTAAGGAAAAATTATTTTATGAATAAATTTTGTTCTCGTCAAAATGTCCTTGATTAGTGCAGCGCCGAATTTTGGGCTTCGTTTCAAAAGTTTCTCTAACTACGAGTTTGATAATTGATTCCATAACACTTAGAACTCTTTTTCATTTTTTTTTTTTTTTTTTTTTTTTTTTTTTCACTCTTCTGTCAAGTTAATCCCATGATAATTTTCGGGTGGTTCCAAACTTTTTAACTGTGGTATGTGTATATATATTTCCTCATTATGCAACCGAGAAATTTCAGCACTCTCTTCCTGGTGTTAAATGTAAGTGTTCTTTTTGTTTCTATTTTCTCTTCGTCGTTGCTCACCTATTCGAGCTTTGGTATTCTTAAGATTGTTCAGTAGAACCATATTTCTGTTCCTTTAATACTCTTCTTGATTTGTCAAGAGACTATGCAGCATTAACTGCCATATAGTAAGATAAAAATGATATAACAGTTCAGTACTCTTTTCTTCGATCATCCTGGGTATGACGATAAACTACGTCCGGTAGCAAGGCCTCTAATTTCGAGGTTTTGATGAGTATGGAACCACCTTTTAATTGCTGCTGTTTCCAGATTCACTCTGACTCGGGGTGGCAGCACCTGTTAGGGTCCCAGCTATGGACAAATAGTTAACTGGGGTGAAAACACTATGAAAGAATAAAAATAATTTTTATAGTAAAAATACCAGCAATACATTTTTCTCAACAGAAACGCTCTTTACAAAAATACATCAATGAAAACTGAACTGCAAACCCATTTCTTATAAAGTAATATATATTCTATTCATACAAAACTATCCTAAAAATCTTATCGGTATTAAATAACCTATTGAGGTTGATGCATCGTAATAAAAAATAAACAAAACCGATCTTTTCTTCTTGAATATTGAAATTGTTCTGTTTCTTAACATTCTGCTTCGTTTTTGCAACGCATCTTTCGCAATCCCAATTTGTCTTCGAATTTCCGTATCGCACTTTTCGTCCTCTGTTAAAACACTTTCTATATATTTAAACTGTTGTACTTGTTCGAATTCGGTATCTCCAATTATATATTGTGCTGTTTCTTTTGCTAAAATCATGCATTCTGTATTTTGAAATTGAAGTTTAGTCCTTTCTTCTCGCTTTCCATCACTAACCCCTGTAGGATTTCTTGTAGTTTTCCTTTCTTTCTCTGCTATCAACACTGCATTATCTGTATTTCAAGCATCCTAATGTAAGGGGGTAACCAGAAATGGGAGAAATGCAAAACAGCTTTAAATGCTGGTCAAATGCATTTCAAAAGGTTGTTGCTACAATCATAATAAATTTTGTTGAGTATTCGTTGGTTGTTTTTCATATAGAGGGCCTCAAGAATTTGAAAGTTTTTGCTTATTATTTTCATGGTGTAATATATTGGAGTTGTCAACAAGTATTTTCCTGTATTCTGAAGGTGGACAAGAATGTTTTGGAAAAAAATCACCATAGATAAAACTGATTAATTTAAAATTTAAAATAATTATAACGGAGCGCGTTCACGTGAATTTTCAAAATCCCAATCCCAACTATTACGGTTACAATGATTTTGTCTTCACAATTCGCCCCAGAAGATGATTTCGGAGGAGATCAAAAGTATTTGGGTCAGCAAAAACTCCGGTGCCTTCCCTGATGAATTTCAACTTAACATCAAGAAGCTAATTAGAGAACTAGAAATGATTAAATGATTATTATGACATAATAAGTCTCTATTATTCAATGAAATATATGTATATATATATATATATATATATATATATATATATATATATATATATATATATATATAAGTATAGGATTGGTGTATATGGAATGAATTCCAATAACCAACAATTACTATTCTTAAAAGACTGCTGAATACAAAGTAGAGCAGATATAATTATTTATTTAAAAAAAAATTATAACATAAATATGTTATAAAATCACTACAAAAATAGCCATTTTGTTTCAACACCCTCGGTGTCTTATCAAGTGATGACGTTGAATGTAAAATAATTGATTTTAAAAGTTTCAAATTAATTAACAATCCTTCACAAGGGGAAAACGTTGTTACAAAAGCTAGATTGACCAATCAAAATACAAATATAGGAAAATTCAAAAAGCTTGATAACGAATTCATGTTATAATATCTATTCAGATGTTTAAAATATGGGTAGTATTAAAAAAGAATTTATTCTCACCAATAATTACTAAATTATATGATAAAATTTAATATTAAAATTTAAAACTGCTAATTACAAAATCAAAATTTAATCGCTATTAAGTTTACAACTATAAAATTACTGAGGAGAAAAGAAGAAATATATATGTTATTCATTTTATTTCTTTATTGAAGTTACTTTAGCTAATTTTATATCCGGTCCTTTGACAATGTATACATTTTAATCCTAAGAGTGTGTGAATGGGGTCCTAAACCCACGCGTAAAACAAACGCAATCAGATTATAATATATAAGCACCCAGACATATTTATATATATATATATACACACACAAAAAGAGACTAGACAGAGAACATCTCCACGGTCGTTCATGAAAAAAAAAAAAAAAAAAAGGAAGTGGGGTGAGGGAAACCAACACACACGCACATACATACACAATTAAAAGTGAATGCACTTTCCATGCACATAGACAACCATAAATACATGCACACACATCCACAGACATTGACCTAGACAATCGGATACCACAACCAATAAATATTTAAGACTGAAAGTGTCATTACACAAATGCTAACCACTTATTGAAATATAACTTAAGCGAGCAAATATACGTTTTCCCCTTGCGAAGGATTGTTAATTAATTTGAAACTTTTAAAACCATTTATTTTACATTCAACATCATCACTTGATAAGACACCGAGGGTGTTGAAACAAAATGGCTATTTTTGTAATGATTTTATAACATATTTATGTTATAAATCTTTTTTAAATAAATAATTATATATATATAAATATATATATATATATATATATATAGTTGTATGGATATGAGTTTGTGACTCTGGGTTTCACGCTTTTGCGATCATCTGACAAACTAGTTCATATATATATATATATATATATATATATATATATATATATAAACATTCCCGAGTTCGGCTCAGCCAATCAAATTCGACATACCTATTATCCACAATAGCCCCTGCTAGCATGCATAAGTGTAAAACAAAAGACAACATTCAATGCTGACCCTCAGTTATCGTTCACAATAGGAGACTATATATATATATATATATATATATAATATGTGTGTGTGTGAGGGGCTTTGGTTTCTTTTTTTTGTTTCTCTATCTTGATTTGCAAAGAAACTCTGTATAAACCTTAATTTTAGTGAGGCCTCTGAGCTCCAGTTCCACCAAGTTCCATAATTCATTGAGTGAAGATTAGATGTTACACTGCAGTTCCAGACTTTTCCTGGTTTCTAAAGATATTTTCTCATTTCTTAATACTTTGCTTAGTTTCTGGAAGGCTACTTTCTCTATTCCTATACTAATAGTTTCTTTCTTTCATACTTGTGGAATATTCTTTTGGTTTCTAGTTTTCCAGTCAAATTTGATCTCCAAAAATTTACATGCAATGACAACCGTTATATTTTTGTCTTCTTAACTCCTGTTCTCTCTCTCTCTCTCTCTCTATATATATATATATATATATATATATATATATATATATATTCTTTTGCCTTTTTCTCATATTCTTTCACACACATGAAACCCTTGTGTCTTAGTGGCTTTTTTGCCTTTCCTGTGGCGTAATGATTAAGAAAAAAAACAAAAAAAAAACAAGAATGTTACGTTCTTTTTCTTTCTCACGTTCTCGTATTTAATTTCTCTTTCTCCCTCTTTATCTTCTCATTATATATTTCGCCCTCTTTCAATTTCTCTTTTTTCCCCTCTTTTTTCTCCCACTGACTTTCATTCTGTTTCTCTCCCCTTACTCTCTCTTTCTATTTCTCCCTTTTCTATTTTTCTCTTTCTCTCACACACTTCTTATTCCTTTTTTATTCATTTTATCTCCATCTTCCTATACATTTGTCTTTTTTAATCATTTTCTTTTCGTTTCTTATCTCTCTCTTTTTTATTCCTTAACCTTTCCCTTTCCATTTCCTTTTTTCTTTTTCTTTTCTTGCATTTTCTTCCCTTCTTTTTCATTTCTCTTCACCTCTCTCTCGATTTTCCTATCTCTATTTTCTTCTCTATCTCTTTTTCTCTCTCATTTTCTGTCTTTCTGTTACTCTTTCGAAAACGTCTCTACTCACTCTCTTCTTTAACAAACCACGTGAAGGGCGCGAAACTGCTGTGATATCTATCTCGCTATCTGTTACTGAAAGCTGGACAATTCTCTCACCAAAAAAGACTTGAGGCGACCGAGTTGCAATTCTGCCTATGAACGTTGAGCCTAACACGGATAGAGAAAGTTCTAAAGGAAGGATATGAACTATAAAGAAACCATTGAAAACAATCAAAAATGATTGCGCTGTCCAGATTGGCAGTCCGGGCTTCGACCAGGATACACAAGTAACACCGTAGATCGTGTGTTACCAGATGCGCCTTCAATTTCTGAAATGACTATCACTATCCAACTTGGTTAATTCACATCGTCTTGTCACGAGTACTCTAGCCGGCGTAAACACTGACGCACCAAATATCAGAGCTGAAATGATTTGGTCAGGTCGTTTATTTGACATCTTGATATGGTGGTGATATCTACCATTGCCTTTATATACTGTCCTTTGTTGCTTTTGGCACGTCAGTGTATAATTTTCCAATAAACCCCATTTTACTAATTTTATCTCGAAAGCCACTAAGACACAAGGGGTTACTGAGTGTAAAAGAATTAGAAAGCAGAAACATCATTAAGAAACAAGGACAATATACGAACAATCAGGAAGACAGTAAATAGCAATTGACATTGCATTTAAAATTTTGAAGATCAAAATGAACTGGGAAGCATGGAGCCGGAAGGGTGTTCCACAGGCGAGAAGTGCGACAAAATAAACTGTTAACAAAGAATATACGGTTGTATCTATCCAATTCAACTGTCAATTGATGAGATTTTATTGCCAATCTAGTACTGCGCTTAAATTCATGATGTTCAGGTACCATAGGGAAGAGATCATCGGAAAAATTACCATGAACTGTCACAGGGAAGCAAATTTACGGTAATGAAAAAATGAGTGAAGCTTAAACGCCTGACCAAGATCAATAATATTGCTGATTTTTCTTTGAATTTTATCAAGAAGCACTAAATCTATAGTAGAAACACTGGACTATATGTTGCAGCAATATTCTAAGCATGGATGAATGGCAGACATATATAAGATAGATTCTGGAGAGAAAAATGTGTAGCACGATACAGTGAACTAATTCTCTTAGCAGTAGATTTAGTAATAGATTCAATATAGTCTTTCCAATTCACGTTAGCCAAGAATATTAACCGGATAAAACGCAATGAATCACTCTCCTGGAGGTTAGCATCAGCCATGCTGATGGAAGGCAGAACGGAGTCTGAGATGATGGCTATAACTAATTTCTTATTTATCATATATCCACATAATTTAAAATGATTGTGTTTTACGGCATATCAACCTCAATGGGTTACTTAATGCCGACAACTATTTTTTTACCTGGTAATATTTTCTTTTGTTAAAAATCTATTTCTGGTAATATTTTTTCCTCAAAAATGTATAGCTGGTAATATTTTCTTTTCAAAAACATATAGCTGGTAATATTTTTTCAAAAATATATTGCTGGTAATAGTTTTTTTTCTTCAAAAATTTGTTTCTGGTAATAAATTTTTACAAAGTATTTCTGGTATTAAAACCTATTTTTACACTTTTATAATGCTTTTTACATCAGTTTCGGGTTTAACTATTTCCCCGTAGCTGGGACCCTAACAGGTGCTATCACCACTAGTCAGGGTAGACCCGGAAACACCAGTAATTAATAGGTGGTTCCACGCTCCTCAAAACCTGATCAGAGGCCTTACTGTTGGACGTAGTTTATCGTCTTACCCAAGACGGGGATGTACTTTATCGTCATACCCAGGAGGCGGATGTAGTTTATCGTCATACCCAGGACGGTAATTTTAAATGATCAAAGGTAATGGAACAATAACTCTATGTAAAAATAATAATATTTAATTATATATTACACAATGCTATCAGAAAGAGCAATACAAGTGCAGAAGTTTACGCAAAAGCGTTCGATGAATACGCCATAAAAATCTGTCAGAGCTGCCCAACAACCTTGATATATTCGGGAAGGATCTTAGAATAACTTGCAGCAAACCGTCCGCATCCGGACAGGTAATGTGTTCAGAAGATATACAAAAATAGAAATGGGTGTAAGACAAGGATGTGCCTTCTCGCCGGATTTATTCAGCCTATACTCCGAGGCAATTAGAACTCCTGCCAGGATTCATTATTAGATGCCACAATCTTAACAACATAAGATATGCAGATGACACATTGTTGGTAGCAGACATGGAAAGTGTACTACAAAACTCCTACAGAAGATAGCGACGTGAAGAAAGGACTAATTATAAACTACAAAAAGACAGAATTCATGATTATCTGCAAAAGGATGAGCCCAAAATTTAAATTACTAATCAGGGATACTAAAATCAAAGAGTTACAAAATTTAAATATCTGCAAAGTGTTCTAACAGTGGGTGGAAAGTTGGACACTAAGATCCGAAGATGTAGTGGGATGGTCAAAGTCGCGTTCCAAAAGCTAAGCAGACACAAAAAAAAATTCGTTAGAAACAAAGAAAACAGTATTCAACTGTTACGTGATATCTGTCGCGTATATACGTCAGCGAACGTTGGACAATCTCCTCAAAGATGTAGATGAGACTTGAAGCAATAGAAATGTGGTTCTCCAGAAAGATGCTGAGGATACCATGGACCGTACATGTGAGCAACTACGAGGTTTTAGAGAAAATAGAAACAAAGGGAAACATACTTAGCATCAGGAAGAGGCAGTTGAAATTTCTGGGTTACGTAATAAGGAAGAAGGACTTGGAAAATCTGATACTCACAGGACAGATTTAAGGCAAGTGCAACAGAGGAAAGCACCACGTAACCTACTTGATGAGCTTCAGTAAATGGATGATAGAACAGGATTTGGGAGAAAAAACAAAAAGACCAAACTTATTAAGGTCTACAAGGAACAGGAAAATGTGGAGGGTCATGGTTGCCTACGTCCTGAAGGGACACGATACATAAAAAAAGTAATGTTGCATTTAATTTTTCTGATTCATTTTAAACATTTATAAAAGTTTTCAAAATATTATTTTTGCTCTCAATATTTATTTGCTGGTCTAAAAATGTTATAATTAAAATCCAGCATTATTTCAGATACTTCGAATTCAAGATTTCAAAGATTATAAGGTTAGACAAAGTTATAGCATCACGATTTTACCCTTCCGACCAAGGTTTAATATATCTATCGTGTCCTTCGGGCGTAATGGATAGCGGCTCGGATTGAGAAATCGGAGAGCCGAGTTCAAATTCTAGTCAGATCCATTACATTTACTTACATGCTAATACACTTGGAAAAGTTATGAATCCTCTATGGGTAAATAGCGTGATAAGCCGGGTTCTATCGCCTTGGATGGCCACTAGTCTACCGCAGAAAGAAATGGCGACCTACCGCGGGAAAAAAAATCTGCCTCGTGAGTCATGTATCGAAAGATATACTATCGTCTAAGCGTGTATCACACATAGCACATAAGTGACCCCTTCCTTCAAATACTTGAGATTGATAGTAACTCAGATATTAAATGTAATGAACATTCATTTTTTTCAAATTTTGATCAGATTAAAAGTAGCTTGGGTTACAGGACTTGTAGGTTTCCATGTTCTGATGTGATTAAAATAATATCTGTTCCACGACAGCTGATACCAAATAATTTGAAACGAATTAATTATTAATAAAGAACCTTTGTTGTAAGAGAAGATAGTTTTTTATCACCCCAGTATATAATGCGCTCACTCCAAATAATACCAAGATAAACTCTGTAGTCAATGTCACAAATGAGAAACAAAGCAAAGGAAAATGAATCAACGATTTGACATGGAAGGTGGCCTTACAGTCCCCATATTTCATATTAGCTTGTCACATAACATAAATGGCTTTCCATAACTTGTAAAACGTTGGTTGACCAAAAGAATGCACATTTTGGACTAATGGATGTCAGGAAGACGTGTAGAGATTGTGAAAGACGGAAAGAAATTCGCGAGACTATGTGAAAATTTCTTTGAACCAATGAAAACCTTGCCTTCACAAAAATTGACGGGCGAGCTAAGAAAAAGCCGAAAATAAATTCTTGAGCCTATGTGAAATTGTTTTGGACTAGCGTAAACTGTGTCTTCACTGAAATAAGTTCTTGAGCCAAAAAGAAAGAAAATTTAGCGAGCATATGCAAAATTCATTTTGACATAAAATGAGGAGAAAAATTAAATTTATAAGAGAAGAGTCTGACGTCATGTGAAGGGTTTCGTTTCTATTAGGTTGGTACAAAAATAATGACGTAATAATGTCGTTTTTTTAACGTATTTTTAACGTCAAAAAACGATATTATTACGTCATTATTTTTGCACCAACCTAATATTCACAGCGTTAGTGGAAGTTTTCGCCAATGTAAAATTACTCGCCAAATATATTATCGGCTTTTAAACAAGCCTCGATACTTCAATGAACTTCAACAACCCAAGATAAGTATTTCAAACTATTTCTCTTCATCTACTTTTGAACGTATGCAATCATATATCCTTTCTGTGAGCAACAAACTCTCTTCCCTTTGTTTTAAACATTTCTGAATATTATTTTATGCCATATCATTTAATCTGTTATCTGAATGTTTCCTCTTCATGACAATTCGTTGAAACTCGGGACTTGAAAAATTTCTGATTTATTTTCCTGAAACTGATACAACTTCAAGCGTGTACATTCGTAAATACATTCCTTATCTTGCTTTGTTAAAAATTGCCCATGTATTCTCTCGTCATTATCATCCTCCTCTTTTTGGCATGGTGAAATAAACGGTCCATTTTAACCCTTAAGCCCCACGTCACTATAGACATATCTTTCTCTTTATTTAATTCTTCTGTCATTATTTTCCGTTCCACTCTTTGTCTCTCGATCTCTTTGTCTCTATTTTTTTCACTCATTCTCTCATTTTCTCTTTTCTTTCAATTAACTTTCTTCCTCTTCATCGATTTCTCTCTCTCTCACTCTCTTTGTCTCTTTTTCGCTCTATCTCTGTCTTTTTCTAATTTTTTCTCACTTTTTGTTTCTCCGCTTTTTTCTTAGTTTCTCTCTCCGTCATTATTCATCTCCCTCAAGTTCTCATGCTTAATTTCTCTCCTTTTTTATCTCCCTTCCTCTACTCTATATATCTTTCTCCCTCTTTTAATTTATTTTTTCTCTTTCATTCCCTATCTCTCTCTCTTTCTCTCTCTCTCTCTCTCTCTCTCTCTCTCTCTTACTCTCTATTTCTATTTCTCTCTTTTCTATTACTTGTGGTTTCTCGCACACATTTCTTATTCCTTTTTTGTTTCCCCTTTCTCCTTATTCCTTTATCTTTTTCTCTCAATTTTCTCTTCTGACTTTCTCTCTTTCTTTTCTATTTTTCATTTTACCCTTTATTCTTTCTTTCTTTCTTTCTTCTTCCCACTCATTTTAATTTATATCTCTCTTATTCTTTTACTTCTTTCTCTCTATTTTTGTCTCTTTATTTTTCACTTCACTTTCTTTCACATTATTTCCCTCTGTTATTCATTCGAAAACAACTCTAGTCCCTGTCTTAGCTGCCAGTCAACAACCCTGCCGGCCTCCTTTCCCCTCATAAAAAATAACGAGTCACTTTCTGCACATTACACCTGTTACGTTTCGAGCGAAATCACACGCCCTCTTCTTCTTCTTCTTCTTCTTCTTATTATTATTATTATTATTATTGGAAATTGTCTCCACTGTTTCCCCACCTTGTTTTTCCCTTTAAAAAAAAAAAATTAACAATTATCTCTTGCCACCTTGGTTTCTTTTCATCCATTCTACTACTATTTTCATTCCTTCATTTACTTATTCTACCATAATTTTCAAGCAGACACCTTTTACTTCGTTCTGAATATCTTCCTCTCACATACTCCCTCACATTTATCAAACTCTGTCTTTTCATTCTTCCTTCCTCACCGTGTTCCTATCTATCTATGATATAAAGATATATAACTTTGTATAAATTTATATATCAATATTGTAACATACGTACAAGCAACAATGGGTATGTCCCCATTCACATAAATACAGTAGTAAATATTGTATGTTGGTCTAAAGTTGGAAATTCGTCTCCAGCTGTGCTGGTCAAACTCTCCGACTCAGGGCAGAGAGGATTCCCAGACGAGGCTATGTAGAAGGGCAGAGTCTCGTCTCGGAAAACAGCTATCCGACCCCGTTTTATACAGGGTCTACGGGGAAATTTTAGCCATGCCCACGGGCTCGGATACCCCACATTAAATTCGCCCTTGTGCCACATCTGACGGCATAGGGCGGTTGGTAAATATCCTGCAGTTGGAGGTTCTTCTCCAGGTGTGTTCGTCAAACTCTCTGTCTCCAGGCAGAGTGGAACCCCAGACGAGGCTATGTCGAAGGGCAGAGTCTCATCTCGGGAAACAGCTATCCGACCCCGTTTTATGCAGGGTCTACGGGGAATTTTGGGCCATGTCTACAGGATCGGATACCCCACATTTAATTCAGCCTTGTACTACTTCTGACCGCGTGGGGCGATTGGTAGATATCCTTCAGTTGAAGATTCATTGTGGAATTCATTTGACTCACTTCTAGCAGTTAATTACATCTTCTACGCGCCGCTGAATAATCAAAGGAGTTGCAGTCTGTGGAGTTAGGTGGAACGATGTAAGGAGTGATGTGGTCGCAGAAATTATCTGCCATGACAGGGTTCCACTATTTGTGAGGCAGAGTCTTGTTACCAGTCCAGTCATAGGCTCTTCCAGCAGCCACCGTCTTAACCAAGGTCAACACTACCTTCTCAAGGTACTTTATAAAGACCTCCGTGTTGAGTCTGAGGACCTCAGCAAAAGTTTTTCTCATCAGAACGATCAAAGTCACCATTAGATTCATCCAACTCTTACCGAATTCTCTGCACTGTTCTCAGACTGACATCCAAACACTCTGAAATATTCGCATTGGAGATTCCGGCGCGAATACCAAGCACTACAGCAAACCGTTTCCAAATTTCTGGCGGAGTGAATTGCGTCATGGGGCTCTTTTTCTCACAGACGGTGCCCAACTAGCCCTACTATACTGGGCAGTCGACAAAGTTAAAAAACAAAAAAAAAACAAAGAAAGCGCATGCGCGAAATTAAAAATATTATATGGCGATAATTTGACCATCTATCTATATATTCATGTATGTATCTTACTCCGTGCATATCTATCCGTCTATCTATATATCTGTATCAGTCCGTTTATATAGTGTATAATTTGTTGTCTTAAAATAATTGTTGGACTTTGTCCATTTCATATTATATATATATATATATATATATATATATATATAATTATTTATTTAAAAAAAGTTTCTAACATAAATATGTTATAAAATCACTACAAAAATAGCCATTTTGTTTCAACACCCTCGGTGTCTTATCAAGTGATGACATTGAATGCCTATATATATATATATATATGTATATATATATATATATCAGTGTTTGTTCACTGGCGATTTATGTTCAAACTCAATTCTTTATTCTTATATATTAGGTTGGTGCAAAAATAATGACGTAATAATGTCGTTTTTTGACGTATTTTTTAACGTCAAAAACGTAACAATGTTTGTTACGTCATTATTTTTGCACCAGCCTAATAACACAAAGATACAACGGTTCAAAGCTTAATCTAACAAATGGGCAATTTTGCTTTTACACGACTTAGACAATTTTGCTGTTACACCCGGTATATATATATATATATATATATATATATATATATATATATATATATCACGCCAGATGGTGCGATCTCTTCCAGAAACTAAGGCCCTCTCAGCATAAATCCGATACTCTCTGACCAAATGAGTTACAAATTGGGCCTAACTAATTTGTCCTTTGTCACTCAATTGGTCAGAGCGTGTTGGATTTAACGATAACTATCTCTGCTCCGAGGGACGAGGGTTTGAATCCTGCCAATAATGAATCCTGGTAGGGCGTAATAATAAATAAATATATTGCGTAATAAATAACGGGAACGTCTGCTCAAATACGTGTATCCAGAAATATAATGTTTAAAGTGATAAATAAAAAGTACACACACAAACACACACACGCGCGTGCGCGCACACAGAAGCACACACTGTATAGAATATAGATTTTAATTAACTCCAACTCAGTGTATTTTTTACATCATTTTCATTTAATTATTTATTTCTGCATTATTTTTCCTTACATTGTTTTCAAAATTAATGCAGTAAGATTACTTTGGGGTTAACCTGAAATAGACTGCTCGTATATTAATCGTAGACGACTTGTAGATCACGATACATTCAATGCGTCTCTTTATGCTATATTCCCGTTTTTTATTATGAAGCTCTTTACCAGGTCATGTTTGTCATCGAGATGATTCCGGCCGCCTCCAAGTACACTGAATATTTTTAATTTTCAGTCCACTTTATGTTCAAGTATTTTTATTTAAATTTCCAGAATATTTCATGGATGCATTTTGCAGGAATAAAGAGAGAAAGAAAGAGCCAGAGAGAGTGGGGGATACAACTCATCTATTTATTATATATTATTTAGATTCTTTAATTATATAAACGAAATATATTATCACAAATCCATGCACATATACATATGTCTGCAATATATACCATGTATTACTGGCATATATATTCTGAGATATATATATATATATATATATTAAAGACATTTTTTATGATTAACGTTCTTTTTATAGATACAAGTATTTAAGTAAAAGCTCTGTTTATAATAAACAGTATTAAATAACATTTACCGGCCTGAATGTCTGAGAAATTTTCATAGAAAATATTCGTCCTTGGACAGGATTCGAACCCGCATCTTATACGGAACCGTCATTTACGCTGACGTGCCTTGACCTCTCGGCCACTATGGATCGTTCGGTAGGCAAGGTCGAATTTATTGTTTATAAACTTCAATCTTCCATGAATCTCGTACATTTATAACTGCTCATTGGTGTATCGAATGTAAACAAATGACGTCATATATTACGAAAGGGACAAAGTCCGACAATTTATTTATTAAAGACATTTTTTATAAAAAGAACGTTAAACATAAAAAATGTCTTTAATAAATAAATTGTCGGACTTTGTCCATTTCGTAATATATATATATATATATATATATATATATATATATATATATATATATATATATATAACGTATAACAATAATATATATATATATATATATATATAGAGAGAGAGAGAGAGAGATGGGGGAGAGAGAAAGAGGGAGAGAGAGTTTGGGTGTTACTGTGTAGAGTTGTATTAGCGTAAGAAAGGACAATCGTGATGATTATAGAGCTGAAGTAGACAGTAGAAGGAACCGGAAACACAAACCTAAAGAGGAAACAAGGAATGAACCTCTACTCCTGTTCAAAAGACCGGGGAGAAATATGAATCTATCTGCTCCTATATAGAACACGTTTCTCTGGTTAGATGTTTCTTACCATTAATTCAAATATGCATTTTGTCACTTAGCTGATTGCTTTTATATTCAGCACCCTGACTCGAGACTTTCGTAGACAAACATTAGCTTAAACATTCGGTTTAATAGTCAGATGGTTTCAGTGTATATATATATATATATATATATATATATATATATATATATATATAGATAGATAGATAGATAGATAGATAGATATACATACATATATATATATATATATATATATATACACACATATAAATATATATATATATATATATACATATATATATATATATACATATGAAGAAATATAGTCTTAAGGTGTGCTATATTTATTGGATAAAGTGCTCAATATCAGAGATAGAGCGTGTGTAAATATAAAAGTGAACATAGAAGTCAAGACTTAGATGCGACAGTCTGTTTCATGCTATATGCAATATATATATATATATATATATATATATATATATATATATATATATATATATATATATATATATATACACACACACACACAAAGACATTAATTGATTTTTTAGGCCGACTATAGTTCTTTTTAATATACGCATATACCCACTAAATAAAAATGTTTATAGTAGATATACCTGTGTGTGTGTGTTTGTGTGTGTGTAATTATTTGTGAGTATGGTGATAAGATTTTGGTACTACATCGACCCTAAAATGTAAATATTAGAAAAGATTAATTTAATTTGGGGTATGTATTCATAATCAATCGAAGCCTTTCTCCGGTAACACACTTACACGCATGCACAAACGCACACGCACACACACACACACATATATATATTCGATTGATTATGAATACATACCCCAAATTAAATTAATCTTTTCTAATATTTACATTTTAGGGTCGATGTAGTACCAATGATACAGCGAAACAGTCTGTCTGTGGATGACATTATATATATATATATATATATATATATATATATATATATATATATATATATATATATATACATATACATGTATTATACATGTATTATATATATATATATATATATACATATACATGTATTATGATTATGATGTGCTACCTTCAGAAATTATAGATAGATAGATAGATAGATAGATAAATAGATAGATAGATAGAAAGTAATTTTAGCCACATGATAAATTTTGTCACCCATATAAACAAATATCAAAATGTATGAAACGCGATAATAAATCGCGCATTATTTCCAACTGAAAATTATCATTTGTCATTTCTTTTATCTATCTCTGCATACAAAGAAGCCGAAAGAAACCCCTAATTGATTCGATTTTATTACTAATTGTTTATTTTTTTTTTCACATGCAATTTTATCCATTAAATGAGATAATTACAATCTCTGTCAGATTTTGTTAGACTAACCACCTTCATTCACAACATGCCTACTTCTTTTAAATCACGAGCTATTACAATTACACAATATATAATATATAGGCATATACAAAAATATATGGTTATTTAATTGTATAGAGAGAGTGTGAACACACGTACGCACACGCGCGCACACACACACACATATATATATATATATATATACATATATATATATATATATATAATGTACATTTTGGCAGCAGAATTTCATTTAAACATCTTTCATCTTTTTTGTCAGCCATATTTGGCTGACAAAAAATTTAATTAATTTTTTATTTACTTTTTCCATATATATATATATATATATATATGTGTGTGTTCGTGTGTATGTGTGCATGTGTTTGATAATACTGTTTAAAGTATATATAATGTATGTATGTAATTTTGAACATTTTTGAAGAGTGGATTAAACAATTACAAAATTTGTCATCTCTAGAGTTGAGGTGTTGAATATATTAGGTTGGTGCAAAAATAATGACGTAATAATGTCGTTTTCTGACGTTAAAAAATACCTCAAAAAACGACATTATTATGTCATTATTTTTGCACCAACCTAATAATAGCAATTAGCTAAGTGACAAATTATATTTGTATTAATACTATATATACACCCTGTCTGAATTTATTAAGCAACTCATATAACCTACAATGATTCAAATCTAGTTTAAAAATAAATATTGTAAAATTTTAAACAATCATTTTAGATGTCAAAACAAAACCTGAGTTTAAATTTTACGTAGTATCAAAATGTATTATTGAGGCTATTGAAGTTATTTGATTTATCCAAAAAAGCTGACTTCTGAAGTTATTAGGCAAAAGCAAATAATCAGATTTTATTTCAATAAAAATGTATAAAATAAAATCATCAAAAAATGATCAATACTTATTAATAGAACAAATAACAAACATATAAATCTTTGAATATTTTACATTTTAATTTAGTGACCCTTCTTCTCAATAACGGCCATTAACATATTATCCATTGATTTTATTATTTTTTATTTCCGCATGTTCAGTTTCCAACATGGTAGTTTTAATTGCTTCCCATAAGTCTGCTTTGCTGTTATATTGTTTACCACCTTCATATAATTTCATCTTATTCTCTCTTGTAAATCTTTTATACTCAAAGAATTCACGGGTAAACACATGAGAAGGAGCATTGTCATGCATAAATACACACTTCACTTTGAAACTTCGAGACGAAATTGTGCCATTCAAAGAAAGTTTTGTTCATAAAATCGCAATAGTTAGCACTGTTCAGTTTAAGTCCTTCATCGAATTTGAATTGTCCAGTAATGTTTTGGTCGACAATTCCAGCACATATGACACGACCGCCACCTTGTTATCTTTGAGCCACAAGCACATCTGAGCTGGATAAAATCCATCCATTGGTCTCTACAGAAGGTCTATCAAATGTCATGCGAGATTCGTCCGTGAAAATTACTTTTGAATGTCAATTTTCCTGTATTTCTTGGCCCAGTTTTTGACGATTCAAAAGTATTTGCTTTAGTGTGATAAGGTTTCGTAGGAGATTTTTTGATATATCTGAATTCACATTCACCCAAATCGTATTTTACACATTTTCTCCTTCTTGACTCCCTCAATTGCATCCCTTTCAAAGACCTGAACACAAATGTGATTGTTTCACTATAACTTGCTTTAGTTTATGTTCATCTCGAGGAAGCAAGTTCTTAAAGCCTTTTCTTTTGCTTCAAGTTCTCAATGTATTTATATTTTCAACAGCCTTTATTGATATTTTCAAAGTTTTATTGATATCTCCAATGTGAACATTTCCTCATTCAATAACTTTGTTATCTTCTGTTTTTCAGCAGTTGTTAGATTTTTCCCATTAACAATGTTTCAACATATTTTATGGATAAAAAGAAAAATAGTTTTTATTACATTTCAGAGGGCTTAAGCTAATATTAGTTTAATCTACATATTAACTTCAGTCAGTTCATTTTCGTAAATTCCAAATATCTCAAAAACTAAGCATTAAAATGGCAGAAAATTTAGTTAAATATTTTACTAAGGGTTGAAATTGGGTTTAAATTTGACAAATATTAGTTCAGAACTTTTTGCATAACTTCAGACAGGCTATACATACATGCATATATATATATATATATATATATATATATATATATATATATATATATATATATATATAAACTCTCTCTCTCTCTCCCTCTATATATATATATATATATATATATATATATATATATATATATATATATATATAGTGAATAAAAATGATCGGGAGATCGCAGTGATACGGGAAACCGTCGGTTACCGAGCAGTTTTGGTTCGTGTGTCTACTCCATACCTAAACCGCAATGCTGAATCCACTTTCCATATAAATATAAAATTTTTAATGCACATACGTATACATATTTTTCATATACCTACATATATGTCTGTGTGTGTCTGAGTAAGTGAGTGTGTGTGTGTCTGTGTATGTGGGTGCTTCATTGAATACGACAAAAAACGGATGTTTTGTAATTTTAATCAGTTTTTCTAATGTTCTTACAGGACCAAGAGTGTGTAGAATAAATCTATGTAACAACCGTTGTATTCAACAAAACATGAATAAAGGGTCGATTATTTATATTTATATATATATATATATATATATATATATATATATATATATATATATATATATATATATGTATATATATATATATAACTAGAAATGAGAAAATTTGCAGACATTTGCTGATACCGGCTGGTGAGATGAGCGAACTATTACAAAAGGTTTTGTCTACGTAACTTTGGAGTCAGACTACTGAAAATGAGATGAATCAGCTAAAGTGACAGATGTTATATTTGTATTAATTCTATTAATACTTTATCTCTGATGTCGAGCAGTTTATTGCAAAGACTGTCTTAAATGTTTCTTTTTTCAGACTTCCACTAACTGACAGAATTCCTGGCTTCACACTATCTTTCCTATCGATATATATATATATATATGTGTGTGTGTGTGTGTGTGTGTATGCAAATGTAAAAAGAACGAAGGGTAATATTTCAGCGTTCAAAAAATTAATGTAAACAAGGCTCAATACAGAAGTAGAGCCATAAATATTTATTTATTATGCAATGTTACATTAGAGAACATGCACATATCGGCTTTGTAGTGGGTATGTCCATGTTGTAATATAACACTGCATTGTATATATATATATATATATATATATATATATATATATATATATATATATATATATATATATATATATATATATAAAATCAGTTAATTATTATTTATGCCTGTAAATTTACATTGAACACTGTTTTGTAAAAATAAAAATAAAAAATAACAAGAACAACGGATTATATATCTTACTGCTTACTGTTCTTTCTTTCTTTCTATATATATATATATATATATATATATATATATATATATATATATATATATATATATATATATATATATAAAATATATATATATATATATATATATAGTATAAATATTTAATAGTTAATATAATCCCTGAAAATGGTTAAATGTATAGTCGAAAGCCTCGGAAAAAAGAGCATTCGGGCAGTTTTTATATAATTTATCATCTGAAAAGTAAAAAAAATATTAGATCGCATGAGAAATTGTATAAAAAAAAACTAAAAAAAAATTAAATAAAATAAAAAAAACAACAAAAAAAACAAACTAAATCAAAGCAACTTGTCTGAAAAAATGTTGTAATATAACACTGCATTGTATATATATATATATATATATATATATATATATATATATATAGCTATTACAATCTGTCCTGTTTCTTTCCGAGATCCTTTTTTATTCACCAGCTTATCTCACGCAAGCTCACGGAAAATAATTAAACATTTCTTTTCATCATTGGAAGATTGATAATTTATAAAACTTAACTATTTCTCTTTAATCTTTCTCTCTCTCCTCTTTCTCTCTCTCTCTCTCTCTCTCTCTCTCTCACACACACACACACATCCCTCTGTATGTGCGTCATATTCCCTCAGGAAATATGTTATAACGGCTCTCCACAGCTTTCTTTCTTTTTTTTACTTTCAGTAATATCTACTCTTTGCGATACTTGTTCCTATCCATAATTTCTCAATCATAAAATATAGTGTTTGTAATTTTAATATAAAAATGTATTTTTATATTTTTTTATTGTTGCATTGATTGTCATTTTGCTATAAAAATGTATTGTTCGTCATTTTATTATAAAAATTTACTATTGATTTTTTTTTTTTTTTTTTTTTTTGGAGGTTCACTCTTTGCTCAGTTCACATTTGCTTCCACTCCGGATCCGAATGGACTTAGAAACAAGAACAATTAAGAAGTGATTTCACGCTCCTCAAAACCTCCACTCTCCCGATCAGATATCATACAGCTGGATGTAGTTTATCGTCATACCCAAGATGAAAAAGTAAAAAAATCTAAAGCAGACTTTAGAAGGAACTGAATAACCATACCAAACTCAGGCGAGTAGAGAGAACCTTTCAAAATCAGCATTCAACATATTGCTTCTACCCGGGCTTGAACACTGATCTGCTGTGTATTTTGAAAATATCTCAACTGCTAAACAACGTAACCAGTTATAATATGCATTTCAATTTGAGAAATCCATAGTCAACGCTAATAAGTTTTGGTTAGTTTTATTTTACAGTATATTAACCTAAATAGATTTTTTTAATGCCGACAATATTTTAGCGCTGGTAATATTTTTTTTTCAAAAATGTAATGATGGTTTAATTTTTTTTCTCAAAAATTTATTCCTGGTAATAATTTTTTTCCAAAAATGTATTGCTGGTATTAAAACTTATTTTTATAGTTTCATAGTGTTTTGAGTCCATTTTGCGGATTTAACTATTTGCCCATACTTTGGACCCTAACTGGTGCTACCATCCCGGATCAGGGTGCACCTGGGAACACCAGCAATTAACAGGTGGTTTCACACTCTTCAAAACCTTCTGATTAAACGCCTTTCAGATGGATGTAGTTTATCATTGTACCCCTTACAGCGGATGTAGTTTATCGTCATTAATAGGACGCTTCAATATGAGTGTTTTCCGCTTCTTCAGAACTGCAGACAGCGGATTCTGATGCCTCAGTCGATAGGGCAACGCTAATAAGGAACTTAAATGTTTAAAAAACATTCTGAATTATGAAATCGCTCACTCTAAAGTAAAGTTTTGTAAAAGGTATGTCATGAGGAAATCAAAGCTGTATTTGTTTCTTTCTCTTGTAATACCTTCATCACCATCTATGCATGTTGATGTGATTATGTGGAGACTGAACACCGAAGATTGTTCAGAAATTAATGGGATTAGGCAAGGTAGCGTTTCGAGAACAAAATGAAGACAAGATGCGAATATCTAAAAGAGTTATTTTACGTAATGTAAATGCTTGTTAATGCTGAATGTGTTTCTGTCAAAAGTTTCCGCTAAATCAAACGAGCAAGTAATTTTTCATAAGATTTATTGCTCTAAAAATTAGCTCCGTCCCCTGTGCTAAATGATTTCGAGAAAACAGCTGTTGACGGGGGACAATTACAATACACGCCTTCATGGTGACAACAAGACTCTCGGTGGAAGTGAATTCAGGTGTGTTTTTTTATGTTAACCTACCAAATCCATCATTTTAGGGGAAAAAATCACGATTTTTTTTTCAACATGTGCGCTTCTCCTAATGCGTCACACGCAAGTTGTTTCTTCACCGATAAATCAGCTATCAACCTCAGTAGAAACAAAAAGACAAATATTTTTGCCTGTGTGCAAGTTCCACGTCCGAAAAAGTTCCAGGTGCGAAAAAGTTCAACCAAAATTACTATACACTCTCATTTCGGATAATCAAATGGCAGGTTGTTAAACATAGGTCGAATTTAATTTCAGACATCCCATACTTGTTAAGCTGAAGATCGAATATGTACAACCTTGCTGGAATCACAGAAACGAACAGGTGAAACAGGTCCGCTCCTAGTTGTCTCCCTTGGATTCGTGTTTTTGCATCGTCACACATTTCAGAATAAAAGCAAGGATATATATTAGACTTCTTCTTCATATCCTTTCAGGACGTTGTTGATCATGGCTCTCCACAACTTCCTATAGCTCTTAATAAATGTTGACCTTTTTATTTTCTTTAAATATTCATTAGCTATGAAAGCATTTTAAGGAAAGGACAGACAAATATATTAAGTCAGAACCAAGAGTTATTTTAAAAACTTCGTTTTGTTTTCTTAGTACGAATTAAAGATAAAGATAATTTTTAAAGAATTGTTATCTTTTTCTTGAAATTAATTATTTTTCACTCGTTATCGGCATTGGTATGGCTTTTAAATATTCCTTTATTTTAAATTTTATTCTGTAAAATTAAGTTTAATTTTTAAGATGTTGTGTTGCAAATGATGTTCAGATTAAAATCTTCCGAAATTTTCCAAAGTCTGCAGACTTCTCGATAATTTTTGGCTAAAATCTATCTTAAATTTATCATTATTAAACCATTCTTTTTCGGAAATCCTTTTAACCGGCAGCTTCATCGAATGATAGGGTAACTGTGGCGATTCTAGCGTTAATATATATGACAAATCGCATTCCTATTGCCAGAATGCGCGTTATATACAATGTTTTAACCAAAGATTCGAAGACTTATGCGAGATTAAACAAACTGCTCCTCTATCATCATACCCAGCGTTTCCCGTATCTTATCGGATGTTTCAAATATCGCTCTTCTATAAAATATAGAATCTAATATTCTATCAATTGCAGGTTTTATTTATTCATATTTTCCTTTGATCAAATCCTCTTCGCAGCTACCGCCTCTAAACTTTCGTGATATCATTTTATTTATTTATACCGGTCCCTCCCACTATATATATATATATATATATATATATATATATATATATATATATATATATATATATATATAAAGAATGATTCATGTAATATATATATATATATATATATATATATATTCAAGAATGATTCATGTAATATATATATATATATATTAGGTTGGTGCAAAAATAATGACGTAATAATGTCGTTTTTGATGTTAAAAAATACGTCAAAAAACGACATTATTACGTCATTATTTTTGCACCAACCTAATACATATATATATATATATATATATATATATATATATATTGGGGAATGGGATTTTTTATCCGACAGTATTTCTTATTACTATATGCCTTATTTTTTAGTTGATACGTATATCAACAAAATATAACATATATATATATATATATATATATATAGAGAGAGAGAGAGAGAGATAGATAGATAGATAGATAGATAGATAGATAGATAGATAGATAGATAGATAGATAGATAGAGATATATGGATGTATGTATGTATGCATGTATACATGTGTGCATGTATATAGTATGTATATATCTCCATACATGAAACTCAACGCACAATTATGATACGTGAATATTATATCCAACCACCCTCCGAACATAATAAAACAGACCCCGAAAGGAATAGAGTCTAGGTTATCCAGAAACTCTTCTAGTAAAATTAATTTTTTGAGGATACAAAAGAAAGAATATGATAAGAACTTAAAGTGAGAAGGTCACAAAACCAAACAAGAAATTAAAACTCAAATTAAACAACATATAAAGAACAATTCGAGAAAAAGAAAAAAATATCATTTGGTTTAACCACCCCCCTTTTAACTAAGAGTTAAAATGTAAAATAGGGAAATTATTTTTCAAGTTACTGACTAAACGCTTCCCAAATGATTCAGAATTACATAAGATATTCAATAGAAACACAGTTCTGTTAAGCTACACTAGTAATTTAGAAACAATAATAAAAAGACGTAACGACAGAAATTTCAAAACTAACGCGAAGCAAAATATAGTTAACCCTAGTAATTTATGCAACTGTAAAAATAAAAAATAGATGTCCATTAGACGAAGCTTGTAAAACCGAAGCAATTATCTATTAAGCAAAAGTAACAGATATTAATGGTCAGAATAAAACGTATATAGGATGCACTGAAGGTACTTTCAAACGTAGATAATGCAATATTAGGTCGTCATTCAAGCTATTAGTATTAATTATGCTCTATCAAACTAGTTGACCATGCGTGGAATTTAAAAGAAAAAAAGAGCAGGGATCCGATTGTAAGCTTGAATTTTTATTTTTTAAAGGTGAAGTCTTATAATAACCATAATAATATTCGCAACCTCTGATAAAGGAAAAATTAGCAATACTGACATTTCCGGATCCAAAGAAACTTTTGAATCAGAAATACAAAGTCATGATTCCATGCATAGATACTAAAAATTCTTCCTAAGCACATATGAGGCTGGATGAAAAAAATTATATTTCAATTACTTCCACCACCGATATATTTATAATGCGTTTGTTTATTCTTCCCTCCTCCTCCTCCTTCTTCTTCTTCTTCTTCTTCTTCTTCTTCTTCTTCTTCTTCTTCTTCTTCTTCTTCTTCACATTCTCCTCCTCCCTTTCTATCACACCCAACGTCATGCGTTTGTTTATTTGTTTATTTTTACAAATAATATAGCGTTGATTAGTTTTTGTTTTTTGTTTTTTAAATAAAGCGTTTGGAGGTCAAGTGATAGAAATAACTCGAAGAAACCAAAGTATCGGATTCAAATGATCTCCTAATCTTTTAAATATATATATATATATATACACACACACACATACACAAAAGTTCATTAAATCGACTGACAATGTAATATTTTTATTACTTTTTCATGTGTTCTGATAATTTTTATTTAATTTTTCATGTGTTCTGATAACTTTCTTTTTTGTATGTAATAATCCTAAAAATAAAGGAAGCTTTATTAATCAAACATGAAAAATTAAATAAAAAATAAACCGCTGTACCTTGTCAGTTGTTGTTAATGAAATTTGTATAAAAAAAAAAGGGGGAGGGATTGCTGCCCAAATACACAATTATATACAGATGAATCAAAAATGCTTTTACAAATTTCGAAAGCTGCTTCTTCATACCGTAACAAGGACAAAACTTCATATAACCATATGTCCGCAAATCCTTCGTTTTTGAATTATCAAGTTTAAAGTTTACTGTAAACATTGTTAAATATAGAATCCAAGATAGAATCCAAAAATCCTAGATCCATAGTTTGGGGTGCCACGGAACCTGTCTCAGCAACGTGACGATAAACGACAACAAATCCAACAAATGTTGGATGATTCGGTTGCCTTCGGTCTGGAAATCGCAATCTGATACAGCCGTGCAACCTCGCCTCCAATACCACTCGAACAGGCCGTAAAAATCATAACTGCCTGCTCACGATATGAATATCCCGTCATCGTTAAATGGAATACTTCTCACTTAACTCAGTACTACACATAAACGTTGAAGGCAGACTAACCATAAATGTACACGAAAGACAAAAGTAACCTAGTCTATATGTCAACAAAGCGCCATTTACTGTAAACTTTCTATAAATTTAATAACTCAAAAACGAAGGATTTGCGGACAGATGTTTATATAAAACTTTGTCGTTGATTTAGGGTGAGGAATGCGTCCCTAATGTTTGTAAAAAATGTTTCTCGCTTGTGACCTCATCGTTCCAGCCATCTTTAATCTGAAAAAAATTAAATGCAATGTCAATCGCTATCTATTGTCTTCCTGGCGGCTCTTTTATTTTCCCGCTCATTAGTAATGTTTCTCTTCCTAATTCTTACAAACCCGGTAATCTCTTTGTGTCTTAGTTGCTTTACTGCCTTGCTTGGGGTGAAATCGGTTATATATACATACATACATACATACATACATATATATATATATATATATATATATATATATATATATATATATATATATATATGTAATTTGGCCAGCTAGCTAAATAGCAAATTTCATTCAAAACAACTGTCTCCTGTGGCTCATATTGCACTATGCTGAGCAAACCATATTTGTGTTTTCTGAAAGAGAGTACATTATCTATAACAAGGTCAGTAGGTTCAAAACCTCGGATACGGTGACTTGTGATTCTGTGATAGTATAACAATCATCGATCTCTGAATAGTTCTGCATATATATATATATATATATATATATATATATATATATATATATATATATACCTGTTGTTTCAGAAAAATTGTTCAAATCGTGTAACTGCATGGGATAATTGTCCATCCTACAAAATGTGTAATATCTAAAAAACACTCTAACCTAATTGAGTTTCTTTTGTACAGATTTTCAGATAACACGTTGACAACATTTGCCGTAAAATTCATTGAAAAATATCACCGAAAAAACCTTTGAGTTATTCAGCGAGAAAAAGATCAGGTTAAAATCGTTTTGTCTTTTCAATTGAGGAATGGTGAGAGGGAAAAGATCATTCAGACCTTCAGTAATGGGTACCAACATTCCTACTCTGGCTTCCATCTTTAAGGTCCATTCAAGAACCATCAAGAGAACGGGGAATAAGTTTTAAAAAAGAGGGAACAGTAGAGAGGAAAACTGATTCGCGGGAGGGACGAGAAGAGATATCATCCATTTAGCGCAGAGCTAAATATATTATTACTGTTCAAAGTAGGGCCCAATAGTGTTATAATTTCAGTAGACTATCTTTAATAATTTCTAAGATACAGAGGTTCAAATCTTAATCTAACAATTGAACAATATTACTGTCACACAACTTGGACAATTTTGTTCTTACACCCGATGAGGGTGAAGCAGCTCTGTTCCTAGGAATCGACAGCCAGACATCGGCACATTTGATTTGATTATAGTGGTAAAGACTTTGTGCAGAACCAACCACAGAAAATATATATATATATATATATATATATATATATATATATATATATATATATATATATATATATATATCATTCATTATTCAAACATATATTGTTAATTATAGCAGACAACAAAAGTTTATTATATCTGATCATGAGCCGTTCTAAGCTTCGTATAGTTTTGTTCTTTATTTTCTCCCGAAATTAAAGCAACTATACGAAGCTTGGAATGGTTCATGATCAAATATAATAAACATTCGTCGTCTGTTGTATTTAACAATATATGTTTGAAAAAAAAAAGAAAAAAAAATATATATATATATAAGTAACGCGTTTGTAAAAAAGTTTTCCCTTTTTCTTTTATTTTATATATACACCAACACTCCATATATATATATATATATATATATATATATATATATATATATATATATATATATATATATATATATAGATCAGTATTAAATACTTATATTTTTATCACCAAGACAAAGTTTAAATTTAGTCATATAAAAGAGTTTGCATAAATTCATATTATCCGTTGGGAAACTTGATATGATATTAATCAATTTGCATTTAAGCAAGACTTACACCGACATACATGTGCGTGTATGTGTGTATGTGTACACACGCCCCTTCCTGTACATATAAGCATCGATATATAACATATTGATAAAGGCAGAGTGGGTTTACACAGACAAAGCTGCATCAATATTTTGCAACTAAAAGCAAATCGTTGTATCGGGTTCTGACCGTAGAGCGATGTTTAGCAAATCCTTTCGTCGTGAAGATTCTTCCTTGATAAATATGTTTGGTGATCATAACTGACTTATTTAAAGTCACTCTAGCAGTTAACTCCAAATTCCATATATATATATATATATATATATATATATATATATATATATATATATATATATATATATATATATATGTGTGTGTGTGTGTGTGTGTGTGTGTGTGTGATTTTTTAGTTCATATCCGTATCAACTAAAAAATAAGGCATATATTAATAAGAAATACTGTCGGATAAAAAATCCATTCCCCAATATATATATATATATATATATATATATATATATATATATATATATATATATATGCATATATATATATATGTGTGTGTGTGTGTGTCTCTGTGTGTGCGCGCACGCGCGTGTGTGTGTGTGTGTAGAGAGCGAGGGGTGGAGTTTTGTCTGGTATAGGCCCCCACCTGTGGAAATTGCATCTCTCCATTCAGTAGCATTGCTTACGGACATATCTCACTGGCTGCTGTACTAAATTAAGTTATCGGGTGCTCTTTAGTATTACCTTGTACCAGCCTAAGTGATGTTTGTTAAATAAGTACATATATTAAAATATATCCATATATATAGAAATATATTAATCTATTTATGTATTTAGATAGATAGATAGATAGATAGATAGATAGATAGATAGATAGATAGATAGATAGATAGATAGATAGATAGATAGATAGATAAACATACTATACTGTATTTATTACTTTTATAGGGAAAAATCTTTGGAGCTGACGTTCTCATACATAATAGCTTTGCTATCCTTGTTATTATATATATACATACAAACATATTTGTTTCCTTATGAAACGACTACTACCAACCTGTGTCGCACTACATCATTGTTCTTTATCTGTTTTTACTGTCATTAAATACAAACCAGCGAATCTCTTTCCTCCTACTTTCGCTTTGCCTTTCGTTATCTTGTTTCAGTTCACCGTGTCAAAGTGTATACTTTCACTTTCACTTTCTTTTCATATTTGGGTTATCTTCATATTTTCAGTTTTTCTTTCACCCTGTCTTTCTCGTTTTACATCTGATACAGATTAATACCTGCGTTATTTTTATCACCCTCTTTGTAATTGTACATTTTTTCTGTTATTTTGTATCCACCTCATGACTCAGTATAATTCATTATTGTCTTTATCACACTCTTATTCTTTCCTTCACAATTAAACACCTTCCCCTACTCTCTCTCTCTCTCTCACTCTCTCTGTCTCTCAGTTTTTCTTTCGCTTTTCCCTATATATAAGGGGGAGTTGAAAATTTCGCGGCACTGCCAAATGTCCAAATTCTTAATAAACTTTAGCGAATTAATCATTAAATCTATTAGTCGACGAGAATTTCTTATTATTTCTCGGATTTCTCTCTTTCTATATATATATATATAGATAGATAGATAGATAGATAGATAGATAGATAGATAGATAGATAGATAGATTAAATAGAGATAGTCCACGTATGCTTCTTATAATAGGTAGAATGTATATATAATAGGCCTGTGAAAGAAATTTGATAGATAAAACTCCAAGAAAAATAATACTATTCATGAGAGTAATAATATTTATTGTATACTAGTAGACCTTTTGATCAAATGAAAATCTTTCTCATCATGCTTTTATATGGTCAAAAAGGCCTACTAATCTACAATAAATATTATTAGTCTTATCATCAATATTATTATTTTTATTTTTGATTTTATCTTTCGAATTTCTATCACCAGCATATATATATATATATATATATATATATATATATATATAAATGTGGGTGTGTGTATGTGCGTGTGTGTGTGTCTGTATATATGTATGTATGTATAAAACAGTGCACAATGAGTAAATGAAATCCAGATGTACCAAACGGTAACAAATGTATATTCATTATTAATATATATATATATATATATATATATATATATATATATATAGAGAGAGAGAGAGAGAGAGAGAGAGAGAGAGAGAAAGAGATAGATAGATAGATAGATAGATAGATAGATAGATAGATAGATAGATAGATAGATAGATATTGAAATTTTTTTATTCCTCTTTTTATTCAACATTCCTATCTCATCATATTACTAACTGATTATTCTCTCATTATAAGTCTTCCTCTTTTCCGTTTTCTCTCTTTCCCTCGACTCCATCCCTTACCCTTCCGGATTTGACTATTTTTTCTTTTCAATTTTACAACCGTTTATCTATGTCTTTTCGTCTCTCTATTTACTAGTTCATTTTTTATTATCATTATGCACCCCAAAACTGATTTTATTTCCTTTTTCACGTTTTGCCTATTATCAATTAAAATTTCACTCTTTCGCTCTCTCTTTCTCCCCCCCCCCGGTTCATGACTTCTCTTCCCATCTCTCCCTCTTTTCTGTTTTTTGTTCTGTGTCTCTTTCTGTCCATCTACTCTCGTTCATTGTCTTTCACTCTCTCTCTCTCTCTCTCACTCTCTCTCACTCTCTCTCTCCCTCTCTCTCCCTCTCTCTCCCTCTCTCTCACTCTCTCTCGCTTCTCTCACCTGCTTCATGAATTCTCTTTCTATCTCACCTTTTTTTTGCATCTCTCTTGTTCTGTGTCTCTTTCTTTCCATCACTCATTTACAGCCCGTCTCTCTCTCTCTCCCTCCCTCTCTCTCCCTCTCTCTTTCTCTAGCTTTTCTCACCTGATTCATCACTTCTCTTCCTATCTCACCCTTTTTTCTGTCTCTCTTGTTCTGTGTCTCTTTCTGTACATCTCCCCCATTCACTGTCCTTTCTCTCTTTCTCGCTCACTCACTCTCTCTCTCTCTCTCTCTCTCTCACACACTCACACACACACATACACACACACTGCGCGTCATTCCTGCTTTCGATCTCTGCTCCTCTCACTTTTTATGTTCGTACTTTTCTCTCCCTATCTATGCCGCACTCATTATCTCTCTCTTTCTATCGCTCTTTTAACTCTGTCTGTCCCTCTCGTTCACTGTGCTTCTCTCTCTCATACACATGCAATCTCTCTCTCTCTCTCTCTCTCTCTGACCCCCACTCTCTTTCAATCTCTGACCCGCTCTCTTTGATGAAGTCTCTACAGTTCTGTACCTATCGATGACACTCTCTCTAACTGCCTCCCCCTTCTCTCTCTTTCTCTCTCTCTCTCTTGCTGTCTACCTCTTCATCTCTATCTCTCCCTGTTTCTATTCCTGTACTTCCACTCTATCCTCGTGACTTTGGTTATTCCTACAAGTTACCAATGATTTCCTATCTACCCCACTCTCCTGTTCATCTGTCTACCCCCTCTCTCTCTTTCTCATCCTCTTTCTCACTCTCTAATTCCTGAATATGGACAATATCATTCCTGTTTAGTTAATCTGCTGACAGAATTAAACCTTCTCTCTCTTTTCATTCGTTTCCGTTTTTATTTCTTCTCTCACTTCTCTAATATTATTTCTATTTCTCTTTTTCTATCTCTTACTCTCTATCTCCCTTTGTCTATCTCCCTTTCTCTATCGCTTTCTCTCTCACCGCCTTTTCTCTCTCTCTCTCTCTCTCTCTCTCTCTCTCTCTCTTTATCTATCTATATATCTATCTATCTATCTATCTATCTATCTATCTTTTTGACTATCTTTCCCTCATTCTTTTAGTGTTTTGCATTCTTTCTTGCTCTCTTATAAATCTTGTCTCATTGCAGGTCCAACTCATCGTTCGATATCGTTTTCTGCACCTCTCTCTCTATCTATTTATCTCTCTTTCTTTTTCTCTCACACTTTCTCTCACCCTCCCTCCCTATATGTTTATGCATTTTATTATTTCTCTCACTTTTCTCTACTCAATATTTATTTCTCCCTTTCCTGATTCTCTCTCTCTCCCACTTGAATCTCTCTTTATGCGGCTAATATTTTATATTCTTTCTCTCTCACCATATAAACCTCGCCTCCTATCATTTCTACCTCACATTTTATGACCGCTCTCTCATTTCTCTTTCTCTTATATACACACTCTCTCTTTGTGCTTCACAAACACTCTATTACTCCCTTTAGTCATTTCGCTTTTCATATTCTCTTCAATTTCTCTTTCTCTCTCTCTCTCTCTCTCTCTCTCTCTCTCTCTCTGTGTCTTTCTTGTTGTGTTTCTCTCCTTCCCACTGTTAGGTATTCTTTTTCTCTTACATTCGTTCTCTCTTTATATTTAACTTTCTCACCTCTCTTTTTGACTACTTCTCTCTTTCCGCCTCTCTCTTTAAATAGTCTTTCTATCTATCTATCTCATTCTCTCTTTATATTATTGTAGCCTTACCTTATTTTATCACGCATTTTATTCTTTATTTACTTACTCGCTTTAGTATTGATTTGATTCTCTTTCTCACCTTTCTTTTTGGCTATGTTTCTGTCTTTATCCCCCTCTTTCCGCGTCTCTGTGTTTCCCTCTCTACCCCCCCTTTCCGCGTTACACTTTAAGTATTCTTTCTCTGCTTCTCTTATTCTCTCTCTGTATATCACTAGAGTTTTATGATATATTTTCATTCGTTCTACTCTTCCTCTCACTCTCTTAGTTATCATTAGTTTCTCCTCTCTCTCTTTTCACTGTTGCTTTGATTATAGTTTTGTCTCTCTCTATCTCTCTCTCTCTTTCTCTTTATATTAATGAGGTGTGCTCCGCTCGCTCCCCTCAGACTCTCACTCTCATCTGTTTGACTCTCTCTGTCTTTGATTATATATTTCTCTATATATATTGTTTGAGTTTATTTCACTCGCTTACGTCTATTTTCCTCTCTCCCTTTCACACTCTCTCTATTTATCTATCTATCTATCTACTCATTAACAATACTCATTTTTGTCTCCTTTTTAGCTCCCTCATGGTTCAAGAAAGACGCATTTATCAGTCGACTCTCATCTCTCATTGGATGGACCCTCCCACTATCGTAAGACCATGCCTCCCGCTATTCCTCCCTCCTTCACTTGATTCACCTTATGCGTCTTTCTCATCCTCCGTCTTTTTGCTCCTTGTCACTTTCTTCGTGATTCGTTCTACCTTGTGTCGCTATGGCGACAGGAGGCGAAGCCCACCTCAGCTGTAACAAAATAATGAGTTCTGTTCAGCATAGCAACCTTACCGGGCTGGCTCCTCCGCAAACAACGTCCGAATATCCCCTCCCATCCCCCAACCCTATATTTCTACACTCCCCCCATTCATCACCTGATACAAGACAAACAGCTACACGCTTTCCTGCTGGACTCCCAGGGCCCCAATGACATGAACAACACATGGTGTCGAGAAGGCGAACTCACAATTCTAGCACATCATTCTATGGAACAAGATAGAAATGGGATGAGAATCATAGCTTATCAGGTAAAGACAGATTAAAGTTTTATGCGCGTTTAAAATTGATGCAGAGCGGTAATCGGTCTGAAAATAAGATGCCTTAGTCTTTTAAATTGAAAAATGCAATAGATTTTAAATACTAAGAAATATTAAATATATAATATGCAATATATAAAACACGTGGTCTAGTTTCTCACAAAATATTTGTAAAAAGACTTCTCAAAATTAGTTTTATATATATGTAATTTTATTACTTAAACGTTAGATTTGGCAGACGTCTTATTTATTTATTTATTTATGTAACAGTAAATTTATTTCCGTCTATCTGAATATTAGAGAATTTTTATTGATATATATATATATATATATATATATATATATATATACTAGCAGCATGGCCGGGCGTTGCACGTGCTCGATTCAAAAATCGTACGACTCATACAGCAATCGCTATCACTTGACTTAAAATATTTTTGCCCTTCCTTGCCTTTAAAGGGGTGCCCTTTGCCGTGCTGATGTTTCTACATGTCTTACTTCTTGCCCATCTCACACTGCGAATTTTTTCTAAGCTCTATACTAAACATTAAATCTGTTACAAAAAAAGAACTAAACAAAATGAACACAAAACGATCAGCTTTAAAAAAGGACTCGTAACTGGAAAAAACGAATGAAAAAGAATGTTAACAACAAATACTTTTTCGCACCCAACCCAGTTCTGCGGAATCAGAATCAACGTTGAGTTTAAGCAAGCGAATGACCTAATTGGAGTAAAGTGCAATGCAGATTTAAATTTTTCCCACTTGTGACGAATGCAACTATGGATTTTTTTTGCATGCTAGAATGCTAGTTAACATTCGTGTCAGTCAGCTGTTGGCTCTCACGCTGTCCAATAGACTCTTCCTGCCTATTCGTGGTAGCCAGCTATAGGATCTCACTCTGGCCAGTAGAAAATGGACGCAAACTACATGAAAACTGCCGTAGAAGCATGAAAATATCGATTACTTCCATTAACGATGGGAGTTGAGAAATGTAAAGTCGGTATTGGCCTTCCCGCTAACTTGGAGCATGTGCATGTAACTTTTGGTGCAAATCCGTCGAAAATTGCGTCGGTGCATTCGTTACACACACACACACACACACACCCTGCCTTTTATAGATAGAGATAATAAAATTCATTCAGTGTAGCCATGGAAATGCTGGATTGGTTACAGGAGGTGGTCTGGTAGCAGGGTTGAAGCTTCTATTCTCTTATACTATCTCTTTTCTTCTGAGGTTTGTTTGCTTATGTTGTTCACACAGGGTAATTGTTTAGAAAGGAGCTCCCATGTATCTCTTCCGTGGGACCCACGTCACTGACGAAAAAAGGCAGCTCATAACAAGAATGGATGATTATTACCTTTCAGAGATCCACAATATCAGTAAAACCTCACAAAATTATCTTATTATTACTATATTGAAGAGATCTTCTTGGATATTTGTCATGGTTCGATTCCTTGTACCAAAGTCATAGTTCAAGGTAGAACCAATAAAGAAGAACTCGAACACAGGTATGGAATAACACAGATATATTACAAACAGGAATATATACAGAGAAGTAGAAAGTGTTAGTATGAACAATCAGGTTTAGTAGAGAGAACAATGTAGTCTCGACCAGTATCACTATTCCAATGTCTTGCAGTAATTGTCTGAACGCGACTCTGTTTCGGACTGCCTCTGACTCGACTCTTGACTCGAACTACTGACTATATTTAGTCACCCCCTACGTGGGCATCATGTGGCACAAGGCCGGCTTAACGTGAGATCTCCGAGCCCGTTGGCTCGGCAAAAAATATGCCCATTGAACCCGTATAAACGGGTTCACAGGTCGGTTTACCTCCCCGAAAGAGAATCCGCCCTTCGGCGTAGCCTCCTTCGGGTTCCTCCCCGCCCGAAGGCTGAGAGTTCAACCGATCAGCCGATTGACTTGAACGACTGACTCCTAAGGCGCAGTATTTATTAAGTATGGAAATAGTCCATTATTATTATGAGTAAGATCCCATAACAATATTTATGTGGTTCTGTTTGTGTGTGCTACTATGGGCGGATATGAATCAAACTAGAATAGAAGGCGACGTGAGGTGAAATTTATAAAACAATTTGGAAATTTTTTTACATTGAAATGTTTCGCCAGTGATCCAGCATTTCCAGAAGCAGTGGATCACTGGTAAAACATCACGAAGTTCGAAGTATATATATATATATATATATATATATATATAAATTCCAAATTGTCTATATATATATATATATATATATATATATATATATATATATATATAAATTCCAAATTGTCTAATAAATTTCTGCTGATGCAGGGTCACTGGTGAAAAATACCAAGCTATTTTTTTTAATTCCAAATTTTATATGCCAAGAAAGTCGGTTTACACTGCCTGGCGAGACAATTTTTTTTCCTGAATCTATCTTGCATAAGTCTACCTTTTGCCCATGCTTAGGATATTGCTGCAACATATAATCAGGTGCTCCTGCTATTTACTTTGAGCTCTTCGATAAGACACAAAGAAGTATTAGCAATATTATTGGTCCTGATCTGGTGGATCGGCTTCTGTCACTTGCACACCGCCTTAAGGTTGCCTCGCTGTGTCTTTTTTTTTATAAATACTTTCATAGTAATTATTCGGATGAACTCTTCTCTATGTAGACTGTATGAATTTAAGCACAATACTAGACTGGCGGTGAGATCTCATGAATTTAAACTTGAGCTAGTTGTATGTAACTTTATGTAGCCGTAACTTTTATGCTAACAGTTTTTTCTCACACCTTTTGTCTGTGGCACTCCCTTCCAGACCCATATTTTCCAGACAATTTTATCTGCAATAGTTTAAATCCAATATATATCGCTATCTACTGTCCTCCTGATTGCTCTTTTCTCTTTCTATTCATTACTAATAATTCTCTTCCTAATTTCTCCACTCACTGTAAACCCTTGTCTGTTAGGGGCTGTACTGCCTTGGTTCGGTGATACCAATTAATATACATATATATATATATATATATATATATATATATATATATATATATATATATATATATATATAAGGCAGGATATGTGTGTGTGTGTGTGTGTAACGAATTCACGGCCGCAATTTTCGATGTATTTGCACCAACATTTACATGCACATGCTCCAAGTTAGCGGAGAAGGCCAAGACCAACTCTGCATTTCCCAACTCCCATCGATAGTGGAAATAATCGATTTTTTTCATGCTTCTACGGCAGTTTTCCTGTAGTTTGCGGCCATTTTCTACTGGCCAGAGTGAGTCTATAGCTGGCTGCTACAAATAGGCAGGAAGATTCTATTGGCCAGCGTGAGAGCCAACAGCTGACTGACACAAATGTTAACTAGCATTCTAGCATGCAAAAAAAAATCGATAGCTTTATTCGTCACAAGTGGGAAAAATTTAAATCTGCATGGCACTTTACTCCAAATGACTCATTCGCTTGCTTAAAATCAACATTCATTCTGATTCCGCAGAACTAGGTTGGGTGTGAAAATGTATATGTTTTTAACATTCTCTTTTCATTCGGTTTTTCCAGTTACGAGTCCTTTTCTAAAGCTGCTCGTTTTGTGTTCATTTTGTTTAGTTCTTTTTTTGTAACAGATTTAATGTTTAGTATAGAGCTTAGAAAAATTCGCAGTGTGTGATAGGCAAGAAGTAAGACATGTAGCAACATCAGCACGACAAAGGGCACTCCTTCAAAGGCAAGGAAGGGCAAAAATATTTTAAGTCAAGTGATAGCGATTGCTGTATGAGTCGTACGATTTTTGAATCGAGCACGTGCAACGACGGGCCATGCTGCTAGTATATATATATATATATATATATATATATATATATATATATATATATATATATATATATTGTAATACATTCAGCCAGCATCCGATCAGTATTTATAATTTAAACTGAAGAGTATCCTTCCGGTAGTTCCTCTTCCAATTAATAGAGTTTGGTTTATTCCCAGGTGTCTGAGGCACACTTGAAAGGGGTAATGACGAAGGAGCTTGATCAATTTTTGCATCTACATAGCCATAATGTACACGTGAGAGTCCGACTTTAAGCATAGCCACATGTTATATTTTGAGCTGTTCTAAGGATAAATACTGATTGTGCGTACGTTCGGATATTTGTAAATTTGTAATTATATACGAATTTTTATTTGAATATTTTCTAATTTCGTCTCCCTGATTCATAAGTTTATCCCTTCCCTTGCCTCTTCCGCCACGACAAACCCTCATCTTTTTTCTTTTTTTTTGTTCCGAACACTCTCCTCTTTTCCTCTTGGAGCCTGTACACCCTTCAATCCCGTCCACCACCTCACAACTCATCTCCCTGACATTCACACTAGACTTCATCGTTCCGATCATGACGTCTTTCATTAATAAACGTTTACATTGCTTTGTCATTTATTTCGCCTTTGATTATAAACGCCTACACATTTTAATTTCGTTTGCAGGTTTTTTTTGTTTTTTTTTTTGTTTTTTCTCTTCTGCTTCTTTTTTATTCATTCATACGCGTTCACTCGCCATACAAACGCATCCAATTCTTAAACCTTTCCTCTTCTCCATCAATGTATTTATTCATTTCAGAATAAATGCCCCATCTTTTACAAAAACGAATTATAACCATCAAATCGCTTGGAGGGAGAAAAAAATATGTAAATAATGAATAAAAATAAAATATATCCGGATTACAACACATTTGAACTGTTCATTCTTTTCACGGTTTAAATATTTGATGAGGCTTTAGATTTACGCTTTAAACTTCTGAGAACATTTGAGGGTTTACTGTGTCATTATAGTTTTATCTTATTTTAGATTTGCGATAAAAAAAATTCTTCTTTGTTCTGGATTGATCAACGGATAGTGAATGCTGTAATGATATCTCACATGTCGTACAAGGCCATTAGCTTTGGAATACAAAAAAGAAGATGGCGAATCTTTACGTTCTTAAAAGTCGTGGACGAAAAAAATGATACTTTTATATTTCTAGGAAAACTATTTGCATTAAACTATTGCTTCGATATGAAACACATTCACATACTTCTCATGAAGAAAATACCTATTTACTATCTAAGTCAATTTCTCTCTTCCTTCCTTTCTTTCTTTCTTTCTTTCTATCTATCCAGCCATTTATCTACCTCAGTCTCTTTCTCTTTTTCTCTCTCTCTTCATATATATATATATATATATATATATATATATGTGTGTGTTAGTCGTTCTATCTATCTAGCGAAATCTCTATGTCAGTCTCTTTCATTCTTTGTTTTTCTATCTATCTATCTATCTATCTACCTATCTATCTATCTATCTATCTATCTATCTATCTATGACAGCCCCCGATCTAACTAAATATTTATACTAATAATAAATTTCCATTTTGTTTGCCACCGTTTGGTACAACTCAATGTGTCTTATTTTTATCTATCTATCTATCTATCTATCTATCTATCTATCTATCTATCTATCTGTATAGAATATTGATATCGACATCCTACTGTTAAGATAGTGAACCAGTCTGTTTATTTAGTGAAACACATTTCATATATAATTCTAAAATTGATTCCATACTTTAAAAATAAAAATATACACTTATATACATCCAAATACGAACATATGAATATATAGCCAAACATTTTGGAACAAGTTCGAAAAAATGCAGACATACATAAACTCTCCAATATATCCGATAAATATTTTAAAATAAATATACACATCTTACAGATATTTTGAAATATAACCCGCATGTGGACATAAATGCTATACACACACACACACATTCATATATATATATATATATATATATATATATATATATATATATATATATATATATATATATATATATATATATATATATACAACCATACATACATAGATATTCAAAGGTACATACAGGGGCATCTCGAGGTGGTGTAATGGTTAGCAAGCTTGTTTCTTCGATCCTCACTGGGTGCCCCTACTTTCGCCCTTGTGCCATATCTATGCTACTCTTGGCAAATCACTACATAGGTATATACAAATATGTTATTACAATTTATATCTATATTTTCCATGTATACAACTATATACATATAAGATATAAATACACATATAATCATGCATCAATACAGGCAGATCTATTCATAACATATAATTCCAAATAATATATATATATATATATATATATATATATATATATATATATATATAAGATGGACTCTCCCGTCGTTTTCGACGTATGAGTGTCTTTTAGCTCAGTGTTTATGTTTATGTTTCGTATGAGTAAACAATCCTGGAGGGGATTTGAATACAAATACACACGAGGGACATGCTTAAGGGTTGACCGTCATATGGGCTGATGTATTAGGCCGAGATGTAGTGTTGATAGTCTTAATTCTCTGAGATGGTTGAGTTAGTTATACCTCGGTAGCAGGTGTTTCTCTAGTTTGCTCAGTTTTCAACAGTGAGGTCGATTTCCTCTTTCTCTCTCTCTGTATGTATATATATATATATATATATATAACTACAAATATATTCAATTTTATAATTTAAATGTAATTTATACACATATTATAAATATAATGTATACACATATGCATACACATAAAAATCACGTAAATCCACTTACCTTGTATCATATTCTGTAGCGACATGAGGTAAGACCCATATAAGCTAATAGTGAGACAGATATAGATACTAGCAACTATATATTTATACATATACATCTGTGAATATATATATATATATATATATATATATATATATATATAAGAGAAGATGTATGTGTGTGCGAATCTGTCTCTGTTTGTGCGTCTGTGTGTGTTTGTATGTGCGTAAACGTCCAAATTTCTTAACTGATTTCGATGAAATTGTACACACATATTGCAAATTGAAGATCATCCCTCCCAACTGCAGCTCCCACCCCCTCGGGGTTTGTGCAGAAAAATCGATAAAACTGAAGGTGGTTACGACTTTTGTGCAATAATCAAGGCAAAGAAGTTACATGCGAAGAACATTTTTACTGGATGAGCTGATGTTCTTAATGCAAAACATCACTCATGGTACGAGGTTTATGTAGACTGCTTGATAGTTTTTCTTGTGACATTGACTTCACACAAAAAAATGCCAAAATCTGTGAAAAAATCGGGTTTTTCGTACCACTTAAAATAAAACTTCCTCATTTTTTTATCTTATTTTCTTCAAACATGTCGCAAAAAATTGACATCATACAAGAAATAAGACCAATGTGTTTTAGTTCTGTTCGCTTTCCCGCGTATAACGAAAAACTGTTCAAAAAGTCTGTTTTTCGGCCGTAACCTACTGATTCTTCATCCG
Source organism: Acanthosepion lycidas (assembly GCA_963932145.1). Classification (NCBI taxonomy): domain Eukaryota; kingdom Metazoa; phylum Mollusca; class Cephalopoda; order Sepiida; family Sepiidae; genus Acanthosepion; species Acanthosepion lycidas. The sequence goes on along the minus strand of OZ010593.1, from coordinate 48,994,684 downwards.
ATTCTTTACAAATTTACCATGTAAATTATATATGACACACAAATTATCTTCCGTGAATGTTTGTTTTAGATCATTTCAGTTAAGTGGAAGAAATCTGTGACAAAATAAGTCCAAAATAGGCTTTTGCCATTTAACTAATAGTTTCTTCATATGATTCCATTCTAAACTGGCATTCGAACAACCTTTAATTCAAAGATTATTTTGAGAAGGATTATTGAAGCGTTAAAAAGGAAAAAATCCCGAAGAATCTCTTATTAACCCCATCTTTAGAGTAAACATGCGAAAAAGGAAGGGGATGTTCATGCGTTTGCACTTCCAGTTGAATCAAAGTCTGACGCTTCATCCCTGTTTTTGTTTGATTATTAGATTTGGGAACCATGCCATACTATTTGAAAGTTATTACGGCCATAGGAAATTTATTGAATATCTAAAACATTGAAACAATTTAACTCCGAGCAACGACCACACAAGAATGTTTTATTGATGGAATTCCTTTATTAAGAATAATCAAAGATTTGCAAAGGACATACTGTAAAAAGAAGAGGGGGAGTAGCTTAGTACGCTAACGGATGATGAATGCAAGCGGGAACGTAGGCAGACATTTCATATAGACAGGAAGTACAGAAAATATTGCCAACAAACAGGAAAGGAAATAGCAACAAGGTATTTATTGTAGAGTCTATATAAAACAGGAGTCAGTTCCATAGCTAAATTTTAAGGACTATTGAAGGGATAAATTCAAGACCCATGCATTGTGGGAAATCAGGTTAGAGTTTATAGCAGAAACCGTGGACGGGGTTATATTCATATCATACTGTATATACTCAGTTCTAAGCGGAACGTCAGGCAAATATACTCTAAACGAGTCAGGATTAGTAGAAGAATTAGTAGCAAAACACTCCGCTTTATCAACAGAAGATGTTAACACCGTAAATCGAAGGAAGAGAAGAGGGATAGAAAAATTACTCTTGGAACCACTAGTAGTGACAAAAGCCAAAATTGAGAGGCGATACGGTGAATGATTTTGTCATCAAAGAAAAACTTAGTCTGTGTGAGTACACGTTTACAATGATTGCGAGAAGACACAAAGCCTATATATATATATATATATATATATATATATATATATATATATATATATAAAGGATAGCGTCTCAGATTGAAAAATCGAAGAGTCGAATTCCAGTCGTTATATTCACTTAGGGGCAAATGTATTTGGGAAAGGTATGAATCCATCTATTTTCCCCACAAATATGGGTAAATAAGACGATAGACTGGATCATCTAGCCTTGGAGGTAACCGGTCTAGGAGAAGGCCAAATCTCAATTCGAAAGCATTCACCTGCAACTATTTCTTAAAAAGCCTCAACCAAGACACGATTGGCCAGGTGTAGTGACTACGGCTGAAGACATGATCAATCAGGGAAGAGTTACTCCAGCAGGAGTGAGGAAGCCCTGGGTTTTGTTTTGTGTGAATATATATATATATATATATATATATATATATATATATATATATAAACTAACGCTCAGCTTTAGAGCAGGAGAAGAGTAATATGAGCCATTTGCCTAACGGTAAAGCATACGATCTTGCAAAGAGTGAAGGACAATTAAAGAAAATGATGGCGATCTATTAGAACAGGATAGAAATATCAAGTCGAGAATAAACATCCGAGGTAACTGATTATGTTAATCGAAGAGATCAATAACAGAGGCTTAATATAAATTGAAGATCTATTAATTAATATTCCCACCTGAAGATGTATTCTGACGTGAAAGACATGGGACGCAAAGGTATAAATAATTTCTTTATATTCATCCGGTCGCACTTCTTGCCCTGAATTCCTGTGTGACACTCTGTCTCCATCTAATTCTATTGTTCATTATATTAGGTAGATCTGAGGGAGTGAAATTCATCTTGTCCCAAATCTGCTTGACATAGTTTTTGGCTTGTCCTCTTCTACTAGTTCCTCTCTGTTTAGGTACCTACAAAATAACTTTAAATAAGTTCTTTAGCTCTCCAGAAAAACTAATCTGACTCTATGCTCCTTGATGATGTCGCGAACACACACACATACACACAAACACAGATTGACGTCATCAAAAACATAAACAGTAATTCGGACTTTGTTAACCAGATGTTTCTTTGTAGCTGTGAGGTTAACAGCACGCCAGTTTATTTATATATATATATATATATATATATATATATATATATATATATATATATATATATATATATATATATATATATATATATACATATATATATATATATACATACATATATATATATATATATATACATACATATATATATATATATACATACATATATATATATATATATACATACATATATATATACATATATATATATACATATATATATATATATATATATATATATATATATATATATATATATAAGTTTTTTGTAGTACAAAATTTAATGATAGCTAGGATAAGCAAAATTTATATGGCATTTAAAACAAAATGACATATAATTTTGCTTATTCCTAGCTATCATATATATATATATATATATATATATATATATATATATATATATATATATATATATATATATATATACACGTATCCGAAGAATGTGCATAAGAGAATATCACTAATTAGACTGGAATTGCGGATCGGCTGGTCGTTATCCATTAGACCACCCGCACATCCAAGCTTACAGCACCTGGTAACAAAGACAATTACTATTTACCCCCAGTGGTCAATAATCAAGACAGTATTTCTTTGCCAAGTTTGCGCATGCCTATTTTAAATGAAGGCTCTCCCTGCTGAGAAGGGCGTAAGCCATACGTATTAATGTCAGCAAAAACTAATAATTATATAGGTATAAGCTTAGTATAGTCTGTTGGTTCAGTTTCAAATTAAGCGATATATTTATTTATGTAATGTGTATGGGCGCTTGGCTGAGTGTCTAGAACGTTCGTTTTCCGACGATGAAACCCGGGATTGAATCTCGGAATGTTATCGATGTGCGTTTGGAAAGTGCCTGAAAACCATACCACATGTTGTTCCAAGTAATGTGCAAGCGCGAAGTCCTAAGTCATCGAGATTTTGAGCGTAAAGATATCAGTCAAGAAATCGATCACGCTAATGATTGGTTTGATTTTTTTTTAGAGTTTATCAACCTTTTGCATGTTATTTAAAGCCATAAAATATTTTCAGATCGTAATAATTTTTCGGTGATAATAATGATATTTACCGATGCACGTTATACTAATTAACCCATAGTTGGGGGGAGAGATGAATTCATAGCTTTCCTAAGGATATTTGGGCGTAAATGAATATAACTATTCCGAATGGAATTGGCGCTCGACTCGCCGTTATCCATTAGACCACCAGCTCATCCAAGCTTACTGCACTTGGTATTCCCAAGCGGTCACCCATCTAGTGATCACGCTAAGTACACACTGCCTGCTTCGTGATTGAACTCATAGTTACGATGTCACCAAATTAAGAAGTCAATACCTTAATCCATTAGCCTATTGTCCCGTGGGATAACTCTTTGTGTCGGGCTGTATGTTCTTGAACTCAGTGGAAAAAGAGTAAGCAATAACTAAGCAGTAGTATAAATAAGAACTTGATGGTATATCTCTAGAAATGGGCAGTGAAACGATAACAGTCTACCCAGTTTGAAATTTGTTTTAAGGCACCCAGTTCGATATACACCTGATGAAGGCCGAAGGAACAACGGTCGAAGAGTTGTGATAACAACAGCAAAGATGGGGACTATAATTTGCATGTAAATAAATAATAACTCCTCATCCCCAAAATTCAAGCAGAAATGCTTATAATAAAGCAAATCGGACGAGGACCAGCTACACGTTAATAGTGATAATGTTTTTGTTTTTTTGTTTGTTTTTTCACCATTAAAATTCGAAATGAAAACAAACAAATCTGTTATGATCGGTCAGATGGTTGCTATTGGAGATAATGCGTCATTATTGATATTTGGGGAGCTTAGAGATTTCAACCCGTACTTCCAGTGTTTTTCTGTATGTCTGAATTGATTTTCCACAATAAACTTCATGTTTGCGAGAACTCTCGAACATCTATATCTTTATGCGTTATAATGGTAACAATCAATATTAGTCGTTTTCCCTCCGCCTCCTGAAAGCGTAGAGGGGGAGGGTCTTTGCTTTCGAAGGTAGAAAGAATAGGAAGAGAAGGAATGCAGGACAAGGTGGAGAGGACATATGAAGACAGGGGAATAAAAATCGAAGGCGGGAAAATAAATAGAGAAAATAAAAGTAATAGAAAAGAGAGGAAACGGAAGCTTGAAAAATGAGAGAAAATAAAAGAATAAGAAGGCAGTAGAATAAGACGACTGTAAATATTGAATAAAAGTAAGTAGAAGAATATTGAATATTTAATAAAATAGAATAATAAAACAGGGGTAAAAATGATTGAAGAAGAAGAAGAAAAAGAAGAATCGAGATGGAAGAAGAAATTGAAGAAGAAATGTGGTGGAAGAAGAAGATGAAGAAACGAGATGATAGAAGAAAAAGAAAAAGAAAGAAGCTGAAGAAGAAGAAGAAGAAGAAGAAGAAGAAGAAGAAGAAGAAGAAGAAGAAGAAGAACCGTAATGGAAGAATATGATTAAGAAACGAGATGATAGAAGAAGAAACGAGATGGAAGAAGAAGAAGAAGAAGAAGAAGAAGAAACGAGATGGAAGAAAAAGAAAATGAGGAAGAAGTAGCAAAAGAAAATGAGGAAGAAGAAAAGAGATGAAAAAAGTAGAAGAAACGAGATGATAGAAGACGATGAAACAAGATGGAAGAAGAAGATGAAGAAATGACACGATAGCAGAAGAAGTTGAAAAAGAAAAAGAAAGGATCTAGAAAAAGAAGGAGGAGGAGAGGGAGGAGGAGAATAAATAAAAAGGTATTAGAAAACAAGATTATAAGAAAAAGGAAATAGATAAGGATAGAAGCAAAGAGAAGAAAATGAAAATAGAAAAAAAGAAACGAGGAGGCATATGAATATAAAAATGAAAGAAAGGAAGAATAACAATGATTAAAAAATATAAAAGAAATTTGACGAGAGACGACAGAAAAAAATGAATATGAGAACGGTGAAAAGGAGGGAGAAAAGGTAAGAAAAATAGAAGATGAAGGAGCGAGAAGAACATCTTAAAAGAGAGAAAAAGAAATAAGAAAAACAGAAGAAAAACTGGAACTAGGGGAATAAAATAAAAATACTGAAATACGAAGAAAAAATAACAAAAGCCCGAAGAAAAAATAACAAAAGATAGAAAAAAATTAGGAAAGATGACCAAGAAGAAAAGAAAAAGGCAAAAGCGAAAAGAAAGAAAGATTAAAAGTAGGGAAAAGAAGATGAAACGGAGAGAAATAAGTAAAATAAAGAAAAAAGACGAAGAAACAAGATGAAAGAATAAAAGGAAGGATATAGAAAAGTAGAAGAAAAAAATGAGAAGTAAAAGGAGGGAGAAGAGCGAAAAGATATAAAATTAGCAAAAGTAGAAGAGAAAAAACGAACAATGAAGAAAAAGATAAAGACAGGAAAAGAAGAAAAATAAGACCGCAGAAGAAGAAGAAGAAGAAGAAGAAACAAGAGGATAGAAGAAGAAGAAGAAGAAGAAGAAGAAGAAGAGATGATAGAAGAAAATAGATGATAGAAGAAAATGAAGAAACGAGATGATAGATGGAAAAGTAGAAGAAACGAGATGACAGAAGAAGAAACGAGATGATAGAAAAGAAGAAGAAGAAACGAGATGATAGAAGAAGAAGAAGAAAAAGAAGAAACGAGATGGTAGAAGGATAAAAAGAAGAAACGAGATGATAGAAAAGAAGAAGAAGAAACGAGATGATAGAAGAAAAAGAAGAAACGAGATGGTAGAAGGATAAAAAGAAGAAACGAGATGATAGAAAAGAAGAAGAAGAAACGAGATGATAGAAGAAGAAGAAGAAGAAGAAGAAGAAGAAGAAGAAGAAGAAGACGAGAAGAAGGAGAAAACGAGATGATAGAAAAAGAAGAAAGGAATAGAAGAGTGGATAATAGAAAACTTAACTTAAGGGTTAATGAACAATGTAGAAGATCAAAAAGTACGAAAAATCAGAAGAACAACAATGACAAGGTAGAAACAAAAAGCACCAAAAAGAGAAGAACAAGCAGACAGTAGATGAAGAAGAAGAGACACGAAGATAAAAAGAAACGAAGGGAAATAAAAACAAAACGCAAAAAAATATAATAAATAAGTGTAGGGGTAAAAGAAAAACAACAGAATAATAAGAAAAAAAGAAGAAAATGAGAAATGAGAAATATGACGAAATATTTCAGAGGAAAAAAAAAAATGAACCGAAGAAAAGAAAAGAAAAGAGAAGGAAAAGAAGACTTAAAATGTCGTTGTCTTTTCATGCATTGTTTGAAAATTATTTTCTGAGAAAAATAACAATGATCAATTCTTTTTTTCTTTTATTTCATTTTTAAATATTTTATTGCCGAACAGACCACAAAATAACGATTTTATAACAGATGAACAGTACTCGAGAAAAAAATTGCCTGTGTTTTGCTTTTAATGATGATTTTATTTGAATTTTTTGCTTTCGAATATAATTTTTGATCATTCAAATTATTTGCTCACCTTAAGTTATTAACCATCTTTAATGCTCAGCCCGTGGAACTCCTTAGACGTAGGCCTTTCCCAAATTCATGGAGAGGAATGGGTTATTCATCTGTCGCGCTTGCGCAGTGTTTGTTGGTAGGGCCGGATGTGACAAGGTGGGACGATCATATCACTTTTCAATTCAAGAAAGCCGAGTTCCAGACCCAGTTGTGTTCATTATATTCACTTACGTGCAAATATCCTCGCAAAATGTATGAATCCATCTTTTCACCATACAGTTATGGGTTAATTAACAAGATTCACCACTAAATCTTTATTATCTCGAAAAAATTCTTACAATATAAAAACGTGTTCTGGCTTATTAACCCTGCAAAGGGTCGATAGACTATAGAAAATGAATCAACCTTTTCGCTTCTTGATCAGCCAAGAATATTTACTAGTAAGGGAATATAACCAACCCGACTGGAATTCGAAACCGGTTATCCGATTTCTCGTTACGAGCCGTTATCCGTGACTCCACTCACACAGCACCTTGTATCTCAAAGCGGTCACCCATCTAGGGACTGACCATTGTCGACCTTTAACTTCAGTAATCTGTCTAGAACTGGTGTTTCAATGTGATATGACTATAAGTTCTAGCTATTTTCTGTTTTTATTAATTTCGGTCCTGAGCTATGGCAGTGAAGGTTGGACAATCTCCTCGTAGATGAAAAAGAGTCTTCAGGCAACAGAAATGTTGTTCTATAGAAAGAATCCTGAGAATTACATGAACTAATGTACGTAAGTAATGAGAAAGTTTGAGAAAAAATGTAAACGAAAAGCATAGCACCAGAAAGAGACAGGTAAAGTCTCTGAGACATATAATGAGGAAAGAAGGGTTAGAATATTTGACACTCACAGGACACTGAAGTCAATAGGGACAGAGGGAAGCAGCGCATAAGCTATCTAACGCACTTGAGTAAATGGCTGACAGAACAGAGATGAGGAGATAAGAGATAGCAAAAAGAAAAATTTTATTAAGAGCTACGAATTATAGGAAATTATGAAGAATCACGTTCATCCACGTCCTGCATAGACACGAGTTAAAGAAGAAGAAGAAGACGGTGTTTCAGAGAAATATTTGCAGATAATTAATGGTCAGAATATTTTATATAATATGTATGCTTTTTAATACACTGTATGTCATTTTTACAATGTGTCGACTGCTTTATACATTTTAACGGATTTTCAAAATGTCTCTTCAATAATGATGTTACGTACACTCCACTGATAATATTACAATTCAAAATTAATAGAAAAATAATTTGAGCAAAATATTGAAACAGTGTCGTCGTAGTGACGACAAATTTCTCAAGACAAACTAAATATGAAATGAATGCTCCATGACATATCTTTCATATTTTCCCCTTAAAATAAACTACAGAGAAATAAGAACATTCGAGCGTCCATCTATACTGGTATGCTTAACATTGTACTGATCGGAGAAGCATCTTGGAAGGCAATTGTAAAAATTAACGCTTCTTAGAAATAAAACTTTCTGAATGGAACTTCTTCCTTACCAATGAAATACGAAAGGAATGAAGATGATTTAACCCTGTATAAGTGACATGGCGGGACCTAGATGCAAATGTTTGAGCTCGTGAAACTAACGAATAGGTAGCGATCTTTCGTCTCTGGGAAAAGAGTTGTAGGGTGGAAATTAATTTATCATCCAGAAGGACATATAGACAGTTTTGAACTCCATCAAGAGTGGAAAGTGAGGATTTAACTGCTTCAGCGCAGATATGGCAGCAATACTCCCTTTCTGGTCTGATGAAACAATTTTAAACATAAATCATGGCAGGAGGTATCATAAATTCTAGAGCGTTCCAGGGATCCGATCATTTGCCACAGTTTTAAGAGATGGATCGTATATACGACTTCCACTCGAGGCTTGGGCTGAGGCTTCATAACAGACATTCAAAACAAGGAGTTATTAAGAATACAGCCGTTTATCATGACATAAGAAAATAAGTGTCTGATCAGTGATGGTGAAACGTTACTAGCTTTCGAGGTATTGATTGTTAAAAGCCAGTTTTTCCTTCGGTGAGCTTTTAAAGCTAGATCAAAAGAGAGATCAGCTGCCAGACTCTAGTCTAGATATTTAGAGAGGTTCTTATAAATTGTGTTATTATATACATATACTGGATGTAACAGCAAAATTGTTCAAAAATCGCGTAACAGCATAAATGTCCATCCCACACATTATTTAGTATCTAAAAAACCACTAAGCTAATTGAGTTTTTTTTTCAGGCTTTCATATAAGACGGTTAGCCATCTTGACGTCATTTTTCATAATAATCACTGAAAATTCTGGTCAAAATCGTTTTGTGTCAGCCCCATTGTCTTCACAACTGAGCAATGGCAAGAGGAAAAAGATCATTCAGGTCTTCAGTAATGGTACCAACATTTATACTCTGGCTTCCATCTTCAAAAACCATCAAAATAATGGGGAATAAGTTTTAAAAATGTGGGAACCGTAGAGAGCAAAACCAGATCAGGAGGTCAGAACAGGAAAATGAATCATCATTTCAACTTAAAGCTAAAAATATCAAATAGAAAAGATCCAACTCAGTTCATAAGAAGTGAGAGAGATGATTCTGCCATGACAATCGAAAGAGAAGAGAAAAAAGACTAGAAAATGAAATCGTACGTGAAACTTGTGAGGCAGGCCAGAAATTTAGATGGTTAGAGAGGGCAAAGATTATCTTAAATGAGTTGGAAAATGATCCTGGAATATATATATATATATATATATATATATATATATATATATATATATATAATTTTATTTCAATCATTCATGAGTTTCCGATCATTAGCTATAATTAATTAATGATGAACACGTCATATTCATTTATGATCGAAATCCATCACGATTCTTCTGTTAAGCTTAGAAAGTAATTATACGTTCATATTTAATGATGGTCTGATAATCTTTTTCCGGATAATATAAACCAGAAAGAAGACCTCGCGAAGATAACCTTACGCAACACCTGAATTGATCCCATGTGCTTAAAATCCTTTGCCATTGTCATCAACCGTTAAGGACGTAGCTGATAAGGAGGATTTGATGAGATCTAAGACTCTTCCAGATATACTATAGCTGGAAATTTGTTGTAGTCACAGGTTTATATCAAGCGAGTATCTTTGAAATGTATTTATTTCAGACATTCATCAGATTTATTCGGTAAATGTGACGTAATAGAGTGTTGTTGTGTATAAAAGCATCTTTCTGAAATCATTCAGCTTCTTGAATCATAATTCTACTTGTGTCTTCAAAATAATAAATATATGTATGACCTGTCATCTTAATACTATCTACAATTCGCTATGGGTCCACACCCTTACCAATTATATTCTCATTCTAAAAGTCCACCCCTCCTCGCCTTGATGACGTTTGAGCTGATGAGGACAGTTGCTTCCAGCAGTCATCCAGACTTCGCTCTATCTGTCCTCAAGAGTAACACCGCACCCATCAATAAAAAGAAGGGTTATATGCAGACTTACATGTACTCCGCTAGGTATTTCATTTGATGTTCTTTATATATGTCATACGAAGGCGACCTTGTGATCGTTCCCACATTAAGTGACTTGATTTAGGAACCAGTATCGGCAACTTATCCTAATTCGACATGAGAATCGTCCATATTCTTCAATGAATGCATTCTCAGTTCTGTGGTACTTGCTCATCATATTTACAATTTCCGAAGCTGGTTACTCCTTGTAAGCAATGAGGTTAGTAAATATCCCTCTTTATCCGTCAAATCAACCTTAAAAGCTATCTTGAAATTGCAAACTCAAAACAGTAATTTAAGACTAAAAAATTCAGAACTTTTTATGCAAATGGCTACCCTTTATTTAAATCTGCGCAGAACAAACCGGTTTTTGACTTGATACTAGAAGAAGAGATGATAAAAGACGAAACGAGATTTAGAAGAAGAGCGATGATAGAAGAGGAAACGAGATAGAAGAAGAAGAAACGAGATGATAGCTACGCTTTATTTAAATCTGCGCAGAACAAACCGGCTTTTGACTTGACTGTCCAAAAGGATGTTGCCACCATTCAGAAAATGAAACCTTAAGATTCTCGTAAATATTGAAGTGGCTAGTAATGTGTGGCAGGGTGTAGATTTTTGCAATAATGTTTACATTTTGTACTATAAAAGACGGATTAATTCAACTAACCGAACAGATTTAAATGATGATTGCGGATAACATAGACATAGATATAAACATCAAATTTCTCCTTTGTCATTGTTTTTCGGCTACTAAGTATTCTTGTCGTCAAGCTATGATTCTCAAACAGAAGATCTTGGCTCCATTTGAGGAATTTCCTCTAAAGAGTAATTTTTCCAGAAAGAAACATACATATAAGTCGTAAGATTAGCAAAGAATATTAGATAGCTATTCGAAATGTATTTCAGTACGAAGGTTCAAGAGCCGCTCAAGGTAGTGAGTTGCTGTTAAAAGAGTATTAATGAATGAGGCGTGTGATATAAATGAAAGAAAAGGTAGCAACAGGTGAAGTTTATGGGGATAATGCGTGAAGATTTGCGCTCTGGTGTAATGGATATCCGCACGGAGTGAGAACTCGGAGAGCCGAGTTCGAATTCCAGTCTGTTAGATTCACTTACACACAAATATCCATCTGTTTTGAATACATCTCTTCTCCCTGCAGCTATGGGTTGAATAGCAGGGCAAACTGGGTTCTTTAGCTTTGGCAACCAGTCTACCGTAGAAAGAAAGGGTAACTTACTGCGGTAAAAAATCAGCCTCGTCAGTAATGTATCGAAAGCTACATGATCGCCCGATCATGTATGATCCCTGCTGTTACTGCGTATATATAGGATTCTGGAACATTCTTACTTTTGATGACTTAACTTTGTTATCTTTTATAATTTTATGATCTAAGGTTCCATTTAATGACACACAATTCAATAAACAGTAACTCAGTTATGTGTCATGCGTGATACACGCTTAGGCGATCATGTATCTTTCGATACATGACTAACGAGGCAGATTTTTCTCGCAGTAGACCAGTTGCCATCCAAGACTATAGAACCCGGTCTATCCTGCTACTTACCCATAGCTGGGGGAAGAAGAATAGAATTCAAAACTTCCCCAAGGGTATTAGCACGTAAACGAATGTAATGGATTCGACTGGAATTCGAACTCGTCTCTCCGATTTCTCAATCCGAGCTCCACCGTGCTCCCTGTTCAATAAACAATAAAAATTTAACTCCTTTGGATACAATTCCTGTTGAGAAATGACGTCAAGTGAAAAATCAGACCTCAAGTGAAATTCGTAGAAACGATCCATAGCTAAAGAATCATGAAAATCTTTCCCTGTACCGTCCAATAAGTACCAGGCTTCTCCTGTTATACTCTATTTTTAAAAGTGCCAAATCAGGACAAAAGTGAAGCTGTTCTTTATTCACTTTCCAGTCACGATAGAGTCCAAAAGAGTCTCCGTGTCCTTGTGGGTGATGAATTAATTTCCATCCTACAGCCCCTTTCTCATAGACTAAAAGTCGCAAGCTCATCACTGCCCAATCGCTATTTCCATCGAAGTGTTAAGACGAATTAAAATCCTTAGTTCCACCAGTTCTAAAATCCGCTATGCCACGCGCGAATTGTAGCGAACCAATCTCGTTCCTTTTGTATTCCATTGCTGAAATATAAGTTCCACTCGAGTAGCTTCTTTGCATGAACCATTGCTTTGTGTCCCAAGATGATGCTTCTCCGATCCCTACAATCTTAGCCGGTTCAAGTCTATAGCACCGTTACGTTGGTCTGTCTGTTAATCTGTAACCCTCTACCTCGAGTGGTTCTCGGCCCCTATAGAGAGTGAGCGCCATCGTAAAAAGGAAGAATTCTGATATATATATATATATATATATATATATATATATATATAGGAATTTAGAAAACTTAATTATCGCATGTGGTGTGATGTGATCATAAGCGCCATACCTGTTCAGGTAATAGACGCTTATAGTTCACTGTCGCTCATTTTTCCCATATATTTGGAAATTGGATATTACCTTGATAGATGAAGCGAGTTGTTTCCTGTTGCCTTCTAGAGATATATTGCCAAACTATTCTGTTTAACCTGTTGTAGGGACACTAAAGAAAGAAAGCCCGAAACGTCGAGGATAAAGTTCGGGAAACACTTGTTTCGTTTAACGGAGATACCAGACAATAAATATCTTTACTTATGTGCCGTGTCCTTTAAGAAAGTAGGCAATGATGGGTCCTTACTACTTCTTGAGATCCGTAGCTTAAATTGTCCCTGTTCTGCCAACCATTAAGACAAGCTAGTTTCGTCGATGATTCCCTCTACTCCTTTTGCATTAAATTTGTCATAAGAGTGTCAAATTCTCCTAGCTATGTTTCCTCCTGTTACTTTTAATTGTCTGATTCAGATTATAAATATATTATTATCAGAAATATAAGTGTCTTTTTCAGTTTTTTTGTTTTTTTTTAACTTCCTCGTTTTTTACATTCTCGGATTCCTTCGTATTCTCAGAATCCTTCTGTAGAACCACATCTCTGATGCGCCAAGTCTTCTCTTCATCTTTGTTTCAAAGATAAAGAGGAGACTTGAATCACCAGAAACGTGGTTCTACAGAAGGATGCTGAGGACAGCGTGGACCGAAAATGTGAGTAAAGACGAAGTATTGAAGAGACAAAATGGAAACTAATACTTAACATCAAGAAGTGGGAGTTGAGGTTTCTGGGACATATAATGAGAAAAGAAGGCTTGGAAAATCTGATAGTCACGGGACAGATAGAGGGCAAAAGAGACTGAGATAAACAATCTATAGCATAATGAACTTGAATAAATTGATGTCGAAACAGGGTTTAGGAGAAATAACGGAAAGACAAAGTTTATTAAGAGCTACAAGCGACAGGAAGTTGTGGAGGGCCATGGTCTGCGTCTACATAAAGAAGAAGAATATCAATCCTCCTGTATGACAGGAAAGGAAAAGAAGCTTTCTTAGAAAATGTTTCTATTTTTTCGCTCTTTCTTTAGAAGTCGCCTTCGGATTTCTGACACATTTTCTATCATTTGTTTTACATGGCCCTCTTCCTCTTCCTGTCACTTGTAGCACTTAATAGATTTCATTTTTTTGTTATTTATCCCAAACCCTCTGCTGCCATCCATTTGCTCAATCTCGTCAAGTACGTTACGCGCTGTTTCCGCTGTCCCTTTTTCCCGCAATCTCTCCTGTGTGTATCAAGCCGACATAACGTGCCCCAGAAATTTCAACTGCTTCTTCCTGATGTTAATTATAAGTTTCATTTTGTTTCCATTCTCTCAAAAATCTCGTTTTTGCTCAGATGTTTGGTCCATGGTATTCTCAGCCTCCTTCTGTGGAACCACATTTCTATTGCTTCAAGTCTCTTTTTCATCTCTGAGATGATTGTCCAGCATTCAGCGCCATACAGGAGGATAGATATCACGTAACAATTCAGTACTTTTTTCTTTGTTTCCAACAAAATTTCCCTGTCTCTTAATACTCTGCTTAGCTTTAAGGATGCATTTTTGGTCATCCCAATACGTCTTCGGATCTCAGTGTCGCACTTTCCGTCCTCTGTTAGAACACTTTCCAGATATTTAAATTTCTGTACCTGCTTCATTATGGTTTACCCGACCTATAATTTTCATCCTTTTGCTGATACCCAGTGCATTCTGTCGTCTTGTAGTTTATGCTTAGTCCTTTCTTCTCGTTTTCCTTCGCTACAAAGTGCTTTAAAGATAATTTTAATAATGTACTTAGGTGATTTGGGCATTTCCAATTCGAGGCTCGTATCATGCGCTTTTAGAGTTAACACGATCCAGACTACTGGCCAGTGTTGATCAATACGTTTATCATTTTTTATGATGCCTTAAGTACACACATTAATACGAACAAAGTCAATGGTGTCAGTAATTTGCGGAAGCACTTTAAGCGGGCCAAACATATGAAGATAAAAACATTACACTAAGCTATAAAGGAATGTATTAGCCTTATTAAAACAATCGTGCTGACACAAGGAAGGAAGTGATCAGATAAAACAAAAAGAAATCTGCGGAAAAAACAAAACAAATATAAAGAACAGACATGTAAAGTGTCAATGGATGACATTGTTTCTGTAAATAGCGTGACGTAATCATTCTCTGTTGATGTATCGGAAAGTTCCTGGGCTCTAAGTGCAGTGATTGTATTGCTAATTGCCCGAATGTTGCTTGTGGCATAAAAAAGGCATTTATTATACAATGTAGATTTCTATGTCCATACTCTCTCTATATATACGAACACTTTCTCTCCGATAATGAATAGAACAAAATGTACGCCCTATTTATTTATTTATCTGTGATACAACGATATATAATTTTATATAATTCTCTATATAAACAAACAGTATTTAGAAATATATGACAAACTAGAAACTGTTTTTGTAACGCTTTCCATCCGTTAGGATTTCATCTGTCTGGGCATTGTTGAAGTTGCTACGTCTACCCATGCGCACGAAACGAGAGCCGCTGGTAGTTTCAAAATTTTATTTTACGATATATTTTTGAAATATTTTTTCTCAATCTAGCCAAATTCAACTGTATTCTTTTTCTCCCCATCACCTTTGTCACCGACTATCCCACACCGTAACAATATAAAATCTACCAAGAATGTAGATATATTGTTAGAGCCTGAACGAAAATTTAACATGGCTTATAAATTTGTGTCCAAGCTCTTGCAATACATCACCATTCTTGGTAGAATTTACATTATATATATATATATATATATATCATAATTATTATAAT
>OZ010593.1:48874214-48976714 GCA_963932145.1 Acanthosepion lycidas | reverse complement strand
TGTGCATATGTGTGTGTGTCTTTATTAATGCATGTGTGTATGATCGTTTGTATATGCCTTTCATTTTATGTATATGTTGTCTGATTTTATATTTGGGTGGGGTGTCGTCGACATCTATTTCCTGTTTCGTTTGTGTTTTTGCGTGTTTATTTATCTGATTGTGTATGTATTGTCTTTTTCAAGATTTCATCCTCACTTCAATTGTATCGAAGTTGTAACAAAGTTTTCCATTCCTTTTACATTAACGTTTATTCTGAGATTTTGGCCCTTCATTTCAAACAAAATAAAAAAAAAATATCCGTATTTTTTCCTCAGTTTATTCTTTAAGTAATTCTATATTTAAGACTTAATACGTATTAAATTTAGAATATAAAATTGGTAATTTTTAATTTTCAATTTTATTGTAAAATTAATTAGAATGATTTCTATTTTAGTCTAATCTTAACATTAAGGCATTGATTATTATAACAAAGATTAAATGAGGCCGATTGACGATTATCTGGCATCTAACAGCCTGTCGCCTCTGAGTGCTGACTTCAATGTTCACTTTTGTATTTATATTTACATACGCTCTATCACTGATATTGAGCACTTTATCCCATAAATATTGCACACATTAAAACTACATATATATATATATATATATATATATATATATATATATATATATATATATATATCTGATATGATAAAGAACAAAAAGGAAACTTTTATCAATATATGTTTGACTTTTATTAAACTTTTAAGTGATAAAAGTGAAACATGTTAGATTGCTAAACGTTTCATCTTTGTTCTTTAGATATCTTATCTTCCTGTGTGATTTGATCTGCATTTGATTTTGAACATTATATATATATATATATATATATATATATATATATATATATATATATATATATATATATATATGCATACATATATTGAATACTGAATGCTATCCGAATATTCTGGATTTAAGTCTGTAGATAAAACCCAAAAAAGAATCTGTAATGTTATTGGTCTGGACCTGAAAATCTCAGCTTTGGTTACTTTCGCACAACTGTTCGTTATGCCTTTTTGTTAATATTTTCCTAGTAATTGTTTTGATGAACTTTCTTCTTTAGTAACCAGACTTTATGAATTTCACACGATCGTAATGAAGCTTCACTGTACCTTTTCTATAAAGATGTTCATGATAATTGTTCTGATGAGCTTTCCTCTTTGGTAGCTAGAATTTAAATGCAGCAAGGTCTTATCATTTTATAGCTGAAAGGTCTATATGTAACCGTAAGTTCTATGCTAACAGTTTCTTCTCTCGCAATTCTTTCTTGTGAAACATTCTTAAATGATTCTTGTTTTCCAGTCAAGTTTTCTTTAGAGTTTCAATGAATTGTCAATCGTTATCTTCTTTTCTTAAAATTCCTGTTTTTTTATTGTTCTCTCTCCTTAATAATGGTCAGTACTAGGTAGGCCATTGAATTTTAGTAGCCGTAATGGCTTGTTTTGGGTGAAATGATCTAAGAAGAGAATGAAGTGGTCTTTAATGCCCAGATCATATCTTGAAACCATAGTCTATATATATATAATATAAAAATATCGATTTCAAACAACTCAGTTCCTAGAAACTGACAATCAGACCACCCGCACAAATCATTTTCATTAATGTGGTAAAGGCTTTGCGCAGACTTTTTGTATATATATATATATATATATATATATATATATATATATATATATATATATATGAATTCGGAGAACAAAAAATTAAGCTCATAAACTCTTTATTTTGCGACAAATAAAATACGTTTAATGGACGCCAACCCAGGGACAGCTAGGGCCAAAGGGAAAAATGTTCCATTTTTTATACCGCCACTTTCCATAACAAGGGGACAAGTTTTAATAAAATTAATCACTTATTCTTTAAATATTAATTCGAGTCAATTATCTGAGAATATTTTTATAATACTAGAAGTTTTTGCAAAACACTGAAGCGGGTTGAAATCCTCACAGTAATTAGAATTTTTGCAGTTTTCGTTAACATTTTTGTCACGAATTACAGACTCTACGTTTCGTTAAATTTTGCAAATCAATCGATAAAACTTAGAGAAAAGATATGCAAAAAAAACAATCCAGAATTTTTATTATTGTTATTTTAACCATTAATTTTCTTTTTAAATAATGAGATTATTTTGTTTGTTAAATAATTGTAACGACTCGCTTCGCACATCACTGCCCAAGCTGTGATGACATCCAAGGTTGGCTACATATGCGTATATACACCCGATTCGCTATGTTCACAAGCTTCTCTCAATGACCATGTTCGAATTCAAGAAATAATAACGACAAATGTTTTTCACTGATTGAGACATAGCAAACAATACGATTTCTCGCTTAATCGGCAATGTCTTCCTCGAATTCGATAAGGAGAACTGCTGTTATCTAACTAACTTCCGACCACGGAGAAAGAACCAACGATGAGGGAGTCAGTAGTCACCGAGATCACCGTCAGTGAACGTACTGATCCTGATCTATGCGACTGCTGACTCACTGACGGCTAGTTCTTCTGTCCATTGACTGCTACTCTGCTCTCTGACTGCCTGTTCCTTCCTCCTGTCTGACTGCGTCTTTATAGGAATACCCGCAGGGATCACGCGACCCCTATCCGTCAGCGTGTGTCCTGGAAAGGGAGACTACCCATTCAGCTTTTGGGTGGTCAGTTTTTCCAAGGATTATCTAAAATCACTAACAAAATTTTATGTTTGGCCAATTCAAATCGGGCAAGAGTAAGGCTTCCGGAAAACTCCGGTTATTAAATTGGTTTAAAAGATGGACCTGGAGACGAGTTTCCTAAGAAATACTGGTAATTATATTGATTTGAAAGGAAAAAATATCTATCTCTTTATCTCCTAAAGATGTGTGAGAAATCTTCTTGCTACATAATAAAACTTTCAATTTTAAAAAAGTAATGAAAACTTATTGTACTAAGGTAGTAAAAAAAAATGTAATTTGTAATCCGTTATCAGTTTGGATTTCTCTCCAAAATTTGGTTTCGATTGGTTAGGGTATGGCTATTTTAGAGGGTGTGACGGATGGACTGACGGATTAACGAGAGTCACAGAATTTTATATATAGATTAGCGTATTTATTAGCTGTTCAATATTTCCTCCTAAAGCCAAAGTCTTCTTCTGATCCTTCCTACCTTACATTGTTTTTAACCTCACTAAAATATTACCCATGTATATATTGATGGCCATCACTATTTTACTCTAAATATTTGGCCTGATAATCTCGATTTTTAGTAAAGTGAATCACTACTTTAGTGTTCAATCCTGTCCATCTTACTTTCCATTGTTGTCTTTTTCTGTAGATTTCTTTACATAGACTGTTCATCAGTTTTTCTTTTACAGACACTTTCCAGGTGATTTTAATTCCAGGGGTGTCAGTAAATAATTTATCATCATCGTTATTGTGACGCCTATTTATGAAAACTGTTCGTTAGTTTCATAGTCGTTAATCGCATAATTATTTTCTTTATACATCTCAATTCGAAGACGCCATTTACAAGTTTTCTTCAAAAGTTAAATTATTTGCCTGTGGATAAATACGCATGCGTAATTGTACGCCTACTTTGTCTTGTCTTCAGTTTTCTGCAGGCGTGATTTGACTATTGCAGGATCATTTTGAAAGAAATAGGGAATTGACAGAAAGTATAGGAAAGAAGAGGCAAAAAGAACAAAAAGTATTAGAAGAAATATAAAAGGATAAGATGGGTAAAATTGTAAAAATGAACGTATTAGCTTAATTTTATTCTATTAAAAAGTATAGTCAAAGATTGTTTGAGATAAACTGAAAGATAGAAAATAATAGATGCTTAAAAAGGAATAAAATAAAGAGACAATGTTAATAACACAGAGATGGTACCAAAAAAAAAGAAAGAGTCAAAGAAAGAAAGATTATAGTAATTGTATTTTAATGAAAGTAAGAAAAAAAAAGAAAGGGGTTAATAATTCTACTTTTAAAAAGAAAGAAAGAAAGAAAGAATAGACAGAGATGGGAAGAAAGAAAGAAAGAAAGAAAGGGGTTAATAATTGAATTTGAAGGAAAGAAACAAAAAAACCACGAGGTCAATAATTAGATGTGAAAGAAGGAAAGAGATTGGTTAATAATTCTATTTTAAAAAAGAAAGAAAGAATATACAAAGAAAGAAAGAAAAAAAGAAAGAAAGAAAAAAAGAAAGCAAGAAATGAAAGAAAGAAAGAAAGAATAGAGCTATATGGGAAGAAAGAAAGAAAGAAAGCAAGAAATGAAAGAAAGAAAGAATAGAGCTATATGGAAAGAAAGAAAGAAAGAAAGAAAGAAAATGAAAACGTAAAATACTCGAGAAACCAAACCATGTAAATAAAAAAAAAGAATAAAATCTATCAATGAAATTGGAAGCAGTGACATAGAAAAAGGAAATAAACGAAGTAAAAATATCAATTAGAAAACAAAACGAAACGAGAAAGAATGAAAGAATAAAAATAAATAAAAAGCGATAGAAAGCGAATGAACAGACATTTTTTTCCTTTAATGTCGGATGGATGTGTAAAGAGAGACTAACAACATGAAATGGAAAGTAGTCGAGGGATTACGAATGCGAGGAACAGACGAAGCAAAGGAAGCGAGAAGGAATTCAAACTGACGTCACTTCCTCCAGGTGTACCACGTAACCGGCTTTACTTTTGCTCTTATTTCCCTTGTGTAAAAGGGGGAAAAAGAATTGTTTTTGAGTGGTTAATAGTTTCGCTCCCAGCCGACACTTACGCGCCTCTCCTTTGGGGAGGACATTTAAACGAATTCGAGTCAGGCCAAGTTGAGGCCGGCTGCACGTCTTCGGGGTTCAGAACGAGGCTCTCTGAATGGCGGTTATGCAAAGCAATCAATCGTCTAACGTCTTTATCGCTGGAATTGTGACCTGCATTTAGGAAAATTGGGAAAATGGACGCTTTTACCCCACGTCTGCCCGGCTCGAATATCTAATTTCATTTTCGTCAGAGTTTACCAGTTTTTGCAGTTAAAGATAAGTTTTGTAGGAATGGTCTTTTCTGCGATAGCAACACCACTTTTCAAGGATTAGCATTAATTTAATATTTCGTAACTAATATCAGATTCTCCGAGGAATAGTTGAGAAAATGCGCAAAATTGTTCATAATGGTCGTCCTTATCAACCATCACGTCTAAATCAATATATATTCGCAACGAATTAGATTGTCCGATTTATGGTGATTGCTATATATATATATATATATATATATATATATATATATATATATATATATATAGTGTGTGTGTGTCTGTGTCTGTGTCTGTGTCTGTGTGATGGGTAAAGTGTCGCTATATTATATTTTTAATTTCGCACAGGCGCGTTGTTTGCTTTTGATTTTTCGACGGCAAATTCTGTGAGAAAAAGAGCACAATTACGCAATTCACTCCACCAGAAATTTGGAAGCGGCATACCGTACTGCTTGGCATTCGTACCGGAATCTCCAATACGAACATTACAGAGTGTTTGGATGTTAATCTAACAAAAGCAGGAGACTCCAGTCATAGCTGTCAGACAATTACTGCGATCACATTACCCCTTAGATTTGGACTTCCCAGACTGCAACATCCTTGAATATTATGTTGACGCAGTTGGACGAGCGTCAAACAACACTCCTTGTTACACCAAAGATGAACTGAAGGCAATGATTATGGAAGCATTCACCGACTTAAACAAGGAGACCGTCAAGAAGAATTGCAGAAGATTCCGAAGTTGTCTGGAAGCCGTGGTTGTAGCCTGTGGCAATTATATTGAATACATTTACTCTTTATTATTCTAAGTATGTCTGTGTAATTTTAGTAAATATATCTGTTAAAATGAGATGTCAGTGTCATTTTTTAAACTTATTTGAAACGATAATTTATCCATATCACCATCTATATATATATATATATATATATATATATATATATATACAGTGGGGGAAAACAAATATTGTTACACATACAAATTTTTAATTTATTGTATTTCCAACTAATGAATAAACATACTTAGCATATAATTAAATGTATAACTAAATATGCACGGAAAAAATGATTTAATAGAAATAAATCCAATTTATCCATTTTAATGGATGAAAAAAGTATTCTTAAATGCAAAAATGAATAAACTTCATTTAATACTTTGAAGAATAGCCATTAATCACTTCTACACCAACCAGCCTCTTGTTGTAGTTCTCAATGATTTTCAAATTTTAGTTGGTATTCAAAAACTCCTGTTATTTAAAATATATAATACATAAATTAATCTTAAATCGAAATAATACAAATATTAAGCCTCGTTCGGGGAGGTTGACCAACCCGATTCTGTTTTTACAGTTTCTACAGGCATTTTTTTGGCCGAGCCTACGGGCTCGGAAAACCCACGCTACAGTCGGACTTGTGCCATATGCAACCCTCGTGGGGTGGCTAGATATCGAATCGAGTCGTGCCGTTTCGGCTTAACGGTCGAACTCTCTGCCTCTGAGCAGAGAGGAACCCGGACGAGGCTCCGCCAAAGGGCAGAGTCTCGTTCGGGGAGGTTGACCAACCCGATTCTGTTTTTACAGTTTCTACGGGCATTTTTTTGGCCGAGCCTACGGGCTCGGAAAACCCACGTTACAGTCGGACTTGGGGGGGGGGGCAAATAAATATCGAATGGAGTCGAGCCAATAGTAGTTCGCTCCAAACCAGACTGACAATCATACTAACACCTTCCACGTCTTGTATTATTATTTCGTGTAATATACCTTCGTTATTTCTACTCTTGTGTTCGTGCTGTACTTTCTTGGTCCTAACCTGGACCATAACACCAATACATCACATCGAGGTGCCCCTAGTGATTTTCTAAGCATAGCTTATTTGTAGCACAAGGCCGAAAGCAGGGATCTTGAACTCACTACTCAGTCGTAATTGTTCTAGCGAGACAAGCTTGATAAACGTTACACCACCTCGTGGTACTCCAATGGATACCACATATAACTGGAAAGGAAAATAATAACATAAGTTGTTGATTTGCCACAATAACCAAAACAAATATTTTAGAAGTAAGAACTACTATTTGAAAGACCTATAACAGTTAGTGGACATGTGTAGTCTGTTTTTCTGTAAAATTGTTTAAGAAAAAGTTTATAAATTCCAAAAGAATTTAACGCTAACTGTTCGGTCAATGAATACCGAATATTTCCTTATAAGGAAACGGCTATCCTCACAATTACCAGTATCATTGTAGATTCAACTAATGTATCATTATTCCATTTCAATGATAAAGTATTTCTCTTCTTGAAAGAATGCCATAGTTTCCCTTTCAAATTGGATATGGCGACTGAACAGCCGTTAAACGGACAGTACAAAATGTTGCTTATCAGCGGATCCAACACAATTATCATGAAACAAAAAGATTAATTGAATTTCCGCCCAAAAACTGCACCAGAACTTACTTTCCCTAGAGTCGTGAATATTTCAGATACGTGTTTTTTTGACGCAAGAAAGTAAGCATTCGGCTAATTACTGATAAAATATACTCGGGTTTTGCAAAACAAACACAGAAGAATTAAGTTGAAAGAATTATGAAAATCGAAAGAAGAATCAGCGAGTTTGCGATTGTTGGTCATGTTATAGAAGAATAACCTTTAGGCATTGTCCGAATTGGTCTTCAAAAATTGTAAGAATTTTTTTCCGTTTGCATGTGTGTAAGTGTGTGCTCGGCACCGAGAGTAGAATGAACAACATCCAAGCCTCCAAATAACCATTTAACAGCTTTTATTTGTGGTTGAAAGAGAGTGCAAAATAGTAGGCTTTCGCGTGAAAAAGTTGCGTCTCCCAGTTAGCAAAGTTCTTCCCTCGAGTAGAAGTTTCGAAGAGAAAAAAAATATACGCTTGTACCCATGATGAACGAGAAATCTTGACTGTCAAACTGCTAGGACCGGAACATGTCTTCTGCAACAAGGGTTGGGTGTACCGCTTTCGAGTAGGTGTCTCGAAGGGAGATTTCTCCACTTTTTCCCACGATGAACAAGAAATCTGAGTGTCAAACTACTAGGACTGGGATGTGCCTTCTGCAACAAGGGTTGTGAGTAGTTTCTTCGGTTAGGTGTCTCGAAAGGAGATTTCTCCGCTTGTTCCCCCAAAGTTTTAGAAATACTGCTTCAGCAATTCAGCGCTGAATCTGTTTGGAATGTAGTTGAAAATAGATTAGTTTCAGTTGTAATTTAGAAAAGGTTACTGAATGAGGAATAACCAAAACAGGGGTTGGAAATTAAATGGTAATCCTTATAACATCAACAAAATAAAATACTCGCCAGCGGCGTGAAGTAGGTAAACCACTGGTAGTGGTGAACTACTTAGCATATTACCACTCCCTTACAATAGTGTCCAACGTATTTATGAGGATTGGGACATACCCATTAGTGTTCATAGGTACGGTATATAACAGTTTCAAAACATCAATGTCCAATTTTATGACACCGTGTTATCCATCCCGACCTGGCATCTCGGCTTCAATTACTTTCACAATGACGTAAAAATATCTTTCGTGTGCCTTTCTACAAATATTTTCATGACAATTCTTCCGCTTTGTTACGTTTACTTCATGAATTTAAGGGCAAGTATGAAATTGGCAGCAAGTTCACATCGTTATAAAAGGTGATTTAAATATAACCGAAAGTTTCACTTTGATATTTTGTTTTTGTGTACTTCTCATCTCGCATAGCTTCTTGCTTTCCTGTCAATTAAAATGTACAAACAATTTTAATGCACCATCAATAGTCATTTCTTGTTTCCTTGAATCCTCTTCTTTTTATTGGTCTTTCTACACAGTAACCCCCTACATCTTACCAGCTTTATCTATGTACATATATATATATATATATATATATATATATATATATATATATATATATATATATATATATATGTAATGAAAAACAAACCACTTTAAGGTACCATTACGATAATTTATTTCACCTAAATCCTTTTTTAAGGATTTAGGATCATCAGGTAAAACTTCCAACAACGAATTGAGAGGAAAAATGGGATTAGAAATTGGTGGGTAGTGTAATTTTTGTAATTTAATAGAGGGGGTTGAGAGTGGTAGTTAAACAGACAATATAAAGTATAGGGAGCGGTTAATTTTATATCTCTCTTAATATATATATATATATATATATATATATATATATTAGGTTGGTGCAAACATAATGACGTTTTCTCACATAGTAATATACGTGAGAAAACGTCATTATTTTTGAACCAGCCTTATATATATATATATATATATATATATATATATATATATATATATATATATGTCTGTTCCTATATACACCTATCCTTTTTAGTCGTCACATGTCTCCTTGAATCCTACTCTTTTTTATTGGCCTTTCTCCACAGTAATGTTTTCTATTTCTCTTTCAGTATATTGTCTATGAGCCTTAGTAAACCATTCACATCTTAGTGGTTTATCACCTTGCTTGATTAAAAAAAAAAACAGTTTAATCCGAAATTATTGATTATACACTCTTTGCCCTAATTAATAATTTTTCATCAATATTTTCCATTAATTATTAATCTTTGGTAAATCTTTCCTTGCCCTAGATATTTTTTATTCATTTTTGTTTCCCTCTTTTTTCCATTGTAGTAATTATAACGTAATTATTCGAAGTTGTCCTAATTTCTGCAATGCAATTTTGACCCTATAATTAATCATTCTTGTGTCTTTCACAGGATTTTGTTGTTTTTCTTTATACCCATTGAAATAATTAGCTTGCAATCGACTCGGTTGTTCAGATTTGTTCGATTTGATATTGGCCTTCATTATCTGTGCGCTATCACTCTTCGTTTCATTTTGTTGTCTTGTTTGTTTAAAGTTCTGTCGTAATTAAAAGGTAAGATTCTTGTAAGCTGGCCTAATTTCTTTGGTGCAGATTTTCCTTCACCATTAATTGAGCTGTTGAAGAATTAAGGTCTTTAAATTGTGCACTTTTTATTGATCAACTAACATTTTAAAGTCTAAACTGTTCCCTCTGTTCATTTTAAGAAATCTCAGTTTATACCTCACGATAGTCCAAGCGATATCAACCATTAACGATCATACTTTGAACTTGAAAAGATTTCCTCGCGCTAAGAACGAAATTTCATAGCCTTCTAAGCACCCACTTGTCGGCTTTTTGCCTGCTGGCTCCAAAAATGTAATGCTGCCAGGGAATAGATGCAAATATCTCAACTATCGTGTTCTCTCGTGCTTTGTTCAAATTCCATAAGACTTGGTGAAATACTTTGTACACTCAGTTTTAGCAAGAATGATTTCAACAAGGTTCGTTTTGAAATACAGAATATGGAATGGCTTTCTCGTATCTGTTTGATTAAATACGCCCGGCTAAACGGTGGTTTCCCAGGATAAAGCGGATACAGGTTCGATTTCTATCGAAAACTGCATTTTCTGTAATAAGTCTTTCGATCACCCAGGCCGGTATATATTAATTTCTCTGTTTAAAAACATGCATATCTACTCAAAGGCTCTAAGGTAAGGCTTATATTAATAAGATATTTTCTGTTGAAAAAATACAGTAATTGCTTAAATATATGGTTGTGTAATTGAGGGAGGGAGAAAGAGAGGATTAAGGCACATAATTCTTTTATTATATTCTATTATGTATGTATCTATTTCTACACACACGCATGCATGCGCACACACACACACGCACAAACACACGTACACACACACATATATATATATATATATATATATATATAGATTTAATATGGTCATACACATACAGTGTGTGTGTGTGTGTGTGTGTGTGTGAATTAGGAATATAGATCAAATATTGATTAGAATCCAACAGAATGATGCAATAAGGAACAAATAAGAAACATTTATAAATTTAACATGTTTCGCTTTTATTTAAATTTCATCGGAAAATGAAAAGAAATTCTGAGATTTTCATTTGTGTGTGTTTATGTGTGTGTGTGTGCGTGTTTGTGCGTGTGTGTTTTCTTGGTTATGTAGCGTTCGTGTGTATAAATCTATGTGTGTATCCTAATTATAGTTTGTCTATGCAGGATTCGGATGATAATGTGTATTCGTTTGTATTTGGGATGTTTTTTTCGAAAGTGAAAGAATTTAAGTTACTCCAGTTGTGGCCGCCGATAAATATATTTTATGTTCTTTAAGTATGAATTTTATAGAAGTTGGTGATATAATAATGTTTCTTTGACGTGTTTTCATAGGTGATAAAATAATTAACACAATTTTCTCTAAGTATTTACTACGTAATGAATAACGTTCATTTCCAGGTAGGATGGTATATATAAAATCGAATATATGGCAATTTTTTTCTGTGTTTTGAACATAGTTTTTGTGGTTGTAATTATTTTGATATTGATAAGATTGGATAAATTGTTTTGAATAGATATCAAGGATAGATAAAAACAGGCATATAATATTGCCTACTACATAGGCAATATTATACGACTGTTTTTATCTAATTTATTCTTCTTGTTATTAGTATTATTATCTTTGTGATTTTTGCACATTTTGGATGTTTTCTATTATCATTGGAGGTGAAATAGTAAGGATATTGAAGGATTTAATGTTGTTTTTTATATGTTTGTTTATATGTATATTTCTTCAAAAAATTATTAAAAAGACCTTATGCAACTGGAATTTGAAAACAGGGATCATATCATTCATATACAGGTTTGGGGTTGGTGTATCTTATTTATATTGTTTGCGAAGATGTATTCTTGCCATTTAAATAATTAACCTCTATATTTGTTTTTTGTATGAATGATTCATGAATTTATAAATTATAATTGCACCTTTAATTGAAATTAAAATAACTCATCCAACGTGCAACTTTCAGATAATAAGTGTGACATTACTGTAATTATTGAACAATATAGTTCATGCCACACTGACGGAAAATCTACCAGTAAAAAAGAATTCTCTTATTTCTATATCTGTACAAAAACGCACAACCTTAAAATTTAAATTCAAACTCAGCGTTGCGACCGCACGTTCCAAAAGAATAACACATTTCTCATAGCATTTTTTCGGATTACATCTATATTTTCGTTATCCTCTTATTACCGAGAAGTAAAAAACAAGAACAAAATCTATTTCCATACCTGATAATGTCTGTAGGAACAGACGAAAGCTTGTAAAAAATTAAAAAGACCTTATGCAACTGGAATTTGTAAACAGCGATCATATCATTCATATACAGGTTTGGGGTTGGTGTATCTTATTTATATTGTTTGCAAAGATTTATTCTCGCCATTTAAATCATTAACATCTATATTTGTTTTTTGTATGAATGATTCATGAATTTATAAATTATAATAGCACCTTTAATTGAATATATATATATATATATATATATATATATATATATATATATATATATATATATATATATATATATATATATATATATATATGTAAGTATGTATGTATTGCCACATAACACTCTTGAGCGCTTAGCTTTGGAGAGGGTAGAAGGAAGATCAACGTGTTTTAGTGGACTCAGCAATTTTCAATCTGCATGTCTGAACCATCTTCAAGAAGTGAGAACGAGATGTAACGGTCAACCAATCTAATAGTGATCTTATCACTCAATCCTCACACTTGCTCCATATGTGGCCTCCTTTGTAAATCACTAGCCGGTTTTAAATGCCACTTAAGATTAGCGCATAAACTTTTATAACTGAATCAATAAGCTGGCAGATCCTCATACGTCGAAACCGACGGGAGAGTCCATTATTATTATATATATGTATGTATGTATATTATACGCACTTTCATAGTCACTAAACTAGCTGACGGATAGCGAAATAGCTTTTTTATGTTATTGTTCACCCAATACAAATCTCAACAGGCAATCAAAAAGGTGATTTACGGAACGTATTTTTTTTCTGGGCATAAGTAATTGTAGATAATGAGTAGATGTTGCATAGATAAGGATTCACTCTAAACTTGAAGATGTTAAAAAATGTAGTGGTCCAGGAAGAATCCTTTTGGGAGTTGCTGGGTCAAAGCAGATAGCCTTAGGGAAAATCTGTCCGAATTGAACTTCCTCCTTACCAATGGAATACGAATAGGATGCTTCGACTATTTTTACATTTCATGGGGGTTCTTTTATAATAATAAGTCCGAGTTGAGAGAGATTTATTTCAGTCATTGTTCTAAATGAAAAACAACTTTCCTTCTATTTCGATGAAAAGTTTGTTTCACACAAGCATTTGCAGAGATAGCTGCAAGACTGCAAGATGAATAAAATATCGTTTTGAAAATTCTGCAAACTTACACTGTAGAAAAAGTCGAAGATATACAAATGCGATCAAGTCAACCATAACAGCTGATACCAAGGCGTATACGCTCTGCCTTGAGGTTTCCATGACAACACTCAAACATCAACAAAATCGACTGACATGACCGATGAGTGCAGATGAATTCGCTACTGAAATCGGGATAAAGTGACCCCCTTAAAATTTGCGCAAAACAACAATGATAAAAACTATTTGAAACAAAGTACTATTGTCTTATGAAATAAAAAAAATACTCTATTTGAATTTAATGGCATCCAAAGAATTTGGTGTTGATGTGATGAAACGTATAAGGAAAAATATTGTTTTTAATCATTTCACCCCATGTAAGGCGAAAATGCAATAAGACTCAGCTGGTTACAGGTAGTGAACGAGAATCAGAAAACTTTAATGAGGATAAGTTACGAAAAGGCCAATAAAGGAAGTCAAAAGATGGCGATGGACATTGCATTTAAATTTTCTATGTGTTAGGAAGCAAGATATCTGTAAAGAGTTCTATAGGCAAGTAGTGGTAGGAAATAAAGGATTAAAATATATCTGACGGTTGTATCTAGCCTGTTTAACCGAAAACCCGGTGAGACCTACCTGCCAACCTAGTAGCACAAGAATTGCTCATTTGGTCCCAACATTTACGCTTGGTGGGAGAAAAGTTATGGTCTGGGGTTGTGTGAACACCAATGGCATCAGGGATCCTGTTTTGTTTTATTTCTTGCAAAATATGAAATAAATGTTTCCAGTACAATAAACATAAGCTGTAGTGGAAGAATAGAGCTACAAAAAAAACCATAAAACACGATGGGCAAAATATTTAGCATTTTAATTCAAATAACATTAGAAAAAACGAACGAATTTATCTCAATGTTAAATAAAGTTCATGCAGTCATAGTTTTCAGCTAAGTTATGGTTAAGATGAAAACAAATTTTCTTCGTTTATCAAGGAAATGTTTATTTGTTTCCATAAACAAAGAAAAAATAGCTTCAAGACTGCAAGATGAATAAAACATCTTTGTGAAAATTGTGTAAAATCACAATGTGGAAAAGTCAAAGATATACAGAAGCGATCAGGTCATCCATAAGAGCTGATACCAAAATGTATACGCTGTGCCTGGAGTTCAGTCGGTGAAGATACGAGAAATCTGCCTGTGGATGTTGCTGAATGAAGTCCATGTAGGTCGTGAATGTTTCTACTACAACAATCTAGCGTTAACAAAGTCGTCTTGAAATGACCGTTGAGTGCAAAAGAATCCGCTATTGAAATTGAGACCTTTTTAAACTTCGCACAAGAGAATAGGTGTTTAAACATTTGGGGTTAGATAGAACTAAATAAACCTAGTACATAATAGCTCCCATTTTGTTTTAAAACTGAGTGCCATAGTCATAACGACTATGGCACTCAGTTTTAAAAGTCAAAAAATATTAAGTGGAAAATCTTTATCTAAGGATTGTGGTAGAATATTACATTTTATACTACTACAGTATACTGATAGTGGGGAAAACTCCCACGGTTTATAAAAAGCTTCCGTAGTAGGTCACATGACCAGAATGCGTCCCACTCGACTGCCACGTATCATCCTGTTTGGCAAGAGGTTATGCGGAGGCCCAAAACGACGCTTCAAGGATCGCTTGAAGACATCCCTGACACAGAGCAACATCGGCTTTGAGACCTGGAAAATCGTTGCCGCAAATTGGCTTTCCTGACGTTGGACCATTCGAGGCGGGGAACCGCGACTTTCGAATTGAACTGTCAACATGAAGAGAATCTGTCAGGAGGTCCCGACTCGCCTAGCCGCGTACACCTCCCATATTCCTGTGTTCTTCAGGAATTACTTGGACCTTAACAGCCATCTCCATCACCGCCATCAGAGGGGAGAAAGAGAACAAAGAGATGGGGATGACGATACCGATGCTCATATGCGAGCGGGGTACCGGTGAGTGTGGGCAAATTTCCACTGTTCATAAAATATATAGAATGGGTCACAAATAGTCTCTGACAACTAACTCCAGCTTCAAGTCGGAGAGTGAAGGAAGGCGGATAATGAATCAGCTGCTTCGGTCCAAATCGGGAAAGGAAAATGCTGATTTTAAAACCCCACTGCCTTACAGTAATATCCAAACAAGGAAACGGCTGTGTAAGTAAATCCTGACAGCAAGAGTGGAGGCCCTATCAACACTGACAACTTTGTGGCAACTTCTGCAGCCAAGCCGGCACTAAATGTAATGCAGCGTTATTTCTTTGGATCTTGATGGCACGGCCAAGAAGTAAGGATATGTAATGTAGGCAGCGCACGGCCTCTATATACTGTTGACCAGGTCAGCGCCCTGGAGAGGCCACTATAGGTCGCAGCACTAAAAGACTAAATTGTGACCAAACAGATCGCTACCTTTATCTTGCGAGATAAACAGATGCTTACTACTACTACTACTATTACTACTACTACTACTACTACTACTACTACTACTTGCAAGAATCTCATATTGCAAAAGTAAGAGCAGTTTGCCAAAATTTTAAAAGCGCCAATAAATACCGCGACGTAAATTGAAAAAAAATTGCGTGCAGCATTATATAACTTAAGGTTATAAGGATTTTTCCTTACGAATTGTTTTTTGTAACGATATTTGTTTTTCGAATAATTATCACTTGTATCTCCTCTTTTAATTTTTACATTTTTAATGCAATAAAGAATTTTGAGTTTTTAAGCATTATCATTTAGTATAATTGTCCTTTCGATTACTTTTCATTCAAAAATTTACAATTCAAATAAATTCTTTCGAATAATTGTTTTCGAACAATGTTTACATAATCATGCAAAGTCTTTCTTATTTTTGCATATTACTTTCTTTCAAGATGAACCATCTGGAGCCAGATTTTTCCAGTTATTTTGCATGATTTCCGCCTTCTTCAGTTTATACTTCACGCAATTTTTATATCCAGGTTTTCCTTTATTAATAAGGGTCGCATTCTCTATGTCAATGTTATGGAGGAATTTATTTCTATGCTAAACATCATTTAGTTATTTTCATGCTAAACGCAATCGTCAGACCTGACGAGTGCGTTGAAACAGACTGTCGTCTCTGGGTGTTGAATTCAATGTTCAGTTTTATATTTCCATACTCTCTATCGCTGATATTAATCACTTTAACCGGTAAATATAGCATTCGTTAAAATCAGATTTTATCACACATACACACACAAATATATATATATATATATATATATATATATATATATATATATATATATATATATATATATATATATATATATTACCAATTTGTGACTGGTAGAGATAATTCCAAGGAGGATATTAAGCCCAGGGAGGGCTCAATGTAGACTACAGAGCATTATAATAATAATAATAATTATCAAGAAGAAAACCATAAATATTCATTTCGGTTATAATTTATTTCGTGAATATCTATATATTCAACTCTTCAGACCGAAAACTTTTAGTAAATGACGACAATACCCCGGACTGCTATATTAGATTGACAGGGAGGAGGGAAAGCAGAAGAGAAGAGAAAAGGAGGGGAAGAATAAAAGTGACATATAGTCAGGTTCTTATAAAAAGTGAAATAGAGAGTTGGTATGGAAAGGGAAAAAGGAAGTAATGAATGGGTAGTAGTAAGCCTTAAAAAACTGACCCGGCCAAAAATTTTGCACTTAAAGTACTTTGTACATCGAGTTATACAGCAAATGAACCCATATGTCCCTTTACTTTAGGCAAGACAAATCAACCCGATTCCATATTAGTTAGTCTAAGGGTCCTTAATACACATAATAAATAAAAATTACAGTAATGGTAACAATATCAAACATGAGTAAAGGGATTTTAAATACAGATAAATAATAACGGTAAAATTAGAAAAATAAATATAAAAAGTGAGTAAGATGATGTATAGATATATGAGTAATATCACATATGGGTGTACATGCATTCATATATATGTAAATATATATATATGTGTATGTATATATGCATGTGCCGATGTTTGTTGATATTGAGTATCACATAGTTTTGAGCTTTTTCGTTTTTCATACGTAGTTAGATCTGTGACTCTTGCCGATGCATACAGCATTCATAATTCTAAATTAACATCTTTTGTATCATTATCTATACATTATCTTATTCAGTTTTTAGTTTTCGGTCTGAAGAGTTGAATATATAGATATTCACGAAATAAATTATAACCGAAATGAATATTTAAGTTTTTCTTCTTAATTATATATATATATATATATATATATATATATATATATATATATATATATATATATATATATATATAGTTAAACTTATAGTTACTTATTGTATTGAGCACTTTATTTAGTTATTTTGCGTACTTGTATCGGGTTTTTTCTTTGGGCCTTGAACTTGCATGCTGGACGATTATTTTCGGCTAACGTACATGTTCTTGGTTCTTTCTTTTTTTATACCTTTTTTTCCCTTTGGTATTGGTTTGATTATTCGAAAATCAAGACACCGAAGGTTTTCTGGACGAGTATAGTTTATAAGATTACTACTACTACTACTACTACTACTACTAATAATAATAATAATAATAATAATAATATATGTGTGCGTGTGTGTATAAATAATTAACTATGTATATAAAATTTAATAAATATTTAAAGCAACAAGGGCAGGTAATTAATTACACAAACGTATCAAGACATGCAAGTTTTGAAATGACATTGGTAATAATGAGATTAATTGTTTCCTTATAAGGAAACATTCGGCATACATCGATCGAAGTTTTACCACTACTATCGGTTGAAATTTATCAAATATTTCTCTTAAAACTGTTTATCAGAAAAATTAGGTCCATTGTTATCGCCCATTCTGATGGTGTTGTAGGTTTCCTCCCTAATTTTTTTTTTTTTTTTTTCATTATGTCATTATTTTTTGTTAAATTCATTTTAGTTGTTCCTGCTGTTGAAAGTTTTGGTGTGGCTTTTCTGTTATTGGTGAAGTTATTTATGATTTTCGCTCATCAGTTTACGAGATCCTATGAAGGACAGTCGTTTTCAAAATCCACAGATTTCATTGGCTTCAGAAAACGGTTGTATATAGCTAATAATTTAGCTATTTCTGAATGAAAGTATTTCTTACCAAAAGCCAGTCCGTAGACATTATTTAATATATATTGTTTTTATTATCATCACTATCTTATTTCTGTCCAGAAGTTATATACTTTGTGCGTTTTCCTTTCATCCATCAATTTCTTTTGTTAAAACTGCAATATCCAGTCCTATTGTCATAACGTAAGAAACAAGTCTTGTTGACAGTCGGCAGCAAACTGGTTGTCATCAATTACCCTTCAAAGTTTGCCTTTCCTCTCTGCATGTCAGCGATGGCAAGAAATATGAAGCTGTTGGTTTTGTTGGCTAACTCAGTATTTCGCCGTGATGATGGGTTTTGGAGATACACACAAATGCTTTTAGAACTGACAGATATGCGATATCATGCTGTGCTTTAGTCCATTTTGCGTTTGCCCGGATAAGGTGAAAGGGTTAATGCTATCAGTGGTAGGATTCATGTCGATCAAAAGAACTGTTGTTTTTGTTTTTATTTATTTTAGTCTTTTCAATTGAATTCGCTTATTCTTTTTCTTTTCCTTTTTAGTTTATTTAATAACTCCGGATTGGCATTTACATCATTGTGGGTATTGTAGATTTTACAAACCTTGAGTAGACTCCTTCATATTGGGAGATGGCTAATGTCACACACGACTAACTTAGAACACATACAAATATGCACTATATAATTTATAGAGTCTTATATAGATTCTAAAGTGTGTTGGGCTTTTATGACTACAAAATAGGTTAATCAAAGTGCCAACACACTTGACCAATATAGAATAAAATAATAGAGAAATAAACGAAAACATTCAAGATCAAGTGACACTTAGTCGGAACATACAGATTTCATATCACGGGCTCATATAAGTACTTATGGTTAGAATTGAGAGTGGTTATGTGTCACTGGTGTTTTAGAGACGGGCGAAAGAGTTTGAGTTCTCGCTGGTCGAAGGAAAAAGCTGATCCATGGCAGCAGCAGCAGTTGTCCCATGTATCACCTACCTACCCAACAGACAATGTAAATGAATCGTTGAATAAATAACGAAAGTAGGTTATTGCTTTTCTCTGATCATGGTTCTCCACAACATCCTAACTTTTGATTCTTTACCGTGCCTATTTCTCTGTGTTCTATCATCCATTCGAATGAAGGTTAGTCGCTTTTCTACCTGAACATGGCTCTCCACAACTTCTTCCCTAAGTACATTTCGCACCTTTAAAACCCTCTTTGGCTTTGTTCCATTATTCATTGTATCAAAGAGAAAAATACATTCTAAATGTTCGGATATTATGGGAAGACTGCAATTCATTCAACAGGTTTAAAACATTGGCCATCGACAGAGAAATTTCGGAGTAGACTATCGGAACTGCGGTGCACGAGTACATTCAATACAAGTCGAATATACTGAGGAGAGCCTAGAGCCTAATTCATATCTGCAAAAAGGCAGGAAGCTCTTAAGTTTTCGTCTTATGCCAGACTATGCTAAACTTAATAAAAATTTCGATAAATATAATCGTTTCGATGTGCCTCGTTCTGAACAATATTTAATATGCTAGCCTCATAGAAGAGTTGTTCTGTGTAGTGGATTTTATTTTCATTGGTGTCCTTGAATTTTGATCTTGTGTCAGACTTTACTATGAAATTTTCGATAAATGCAAACTTTTTTAGTTGCCTGGAACGGAACAAGATATTCTCGTAGAACAGCAGTGTTGTGTAGTGAGTTCGATCCTCACTGGTGAATTTTGCCAGAGTTTAAGTTTAGACATTTTCCGAACATCAATTCAAGTTAAATTTTAAGGAAAAAAACAGAAGAAATAAATTAAAATGGCAGCTGCGAAGACATAGAACGAAAAAGAAAAGCAAAAGAAAATATTATTTTGAAAATTACAGGCAAAATATTTCTAAGAATACCCATGCTAAATCCTTTTCGATCGATGACATAGAGGTCAATGACTCTAAAATGGAAAAATAAAAATAATAAATTTTCCAGCAATTTTTAAGCGGAACTAATGATGTCAATGATAAACGCGCTCACCAGAAGAACACGATTTGCATTTTTATCTTTTGGGACGCGTTTTCTATAGGGGTCTTGTGCTTGCATAGTTAAACTGTCATCAGAAAAAATTGCCATACATAATTAGCGGATGTAAGAATTTTTGCAAAAACAAAATAAAAAATATATTTGGAAGTAGATAGATAGATTCGAGATGTACCGAAATTTTCTCATTCTGACCAAAGCAAATTACATTCTTGAGGAAGACCATCTTTCTTTGAACCTTGGAGACTGGCGCTGCAGAATCACAATAAAAGTAGAGCACCAGAAAAGTGAAACATCTCTTGGGGACTTTCAACAACGGCAACAAATAAAATGGTTATCATATGTAACTCGATGACAAAATGGCATAATCAAGATGCTGGCGTTCCACATTACTTCAAACAAACGTCACCAATGCTGGAAAATGCGATAACAGTGAACGAGCTTAAGAAATCTATTTCCCTGAATTTTTTTTTAAGAAAGATTTTATAAATTTGAACTATAACAGCTGTCCTGGCTATTTGGTCAATACATGCCGAATGTTTCCTTATAAGGAAACAGCTTATATTAACATTACCTTTACTATGCAGAATACCGACTATTTCATAGATTCGCTCTATGGTTCAACCCACTAGGCACATTGATTCTTATGTTTCTTTGACCCTTCAACTAAAATTATGTGGTTTGATCATTCAAATACTGTTCTTGCTAATGTAATTTTAAGCCATCAGTAAATTTATTCTTTCAATTTTTTAATGTCTGAGAAACCCAAATAACATCGTTTTCTCGCTGTTCAGCCTCTGGTTATCTCTAGAAAGAATAGGTGGTCCTAGTTCCAATGAAGATCAATGCCTTGTAAATTTACTGGGCTTCATCTTCATTCCATGGCTAAAGAGGCGAGAAAAATAGTCATCCAATGCTATTATTTCCAGACGTGCCTGACCTATTCTGCAATGTTTTATCTTTAAAACAGTAAAATTGGACAAAAACCTCAAGTATCACTGCCATGTCTAAAGGTACTCAAGCTTCGCTTTCCAGGCTTGAAAGGTTTCCAAAATGTTTATTTAGTCTTGTGGGTGATGACTTATTTTGCACTCAATAAATTCCTTCCCGTGGAAGAAACGTTCAAATCCTGTCGCTATTCTATCGCTATGTCTGTGACAAATGTTCAGATGAGATCCATTTTTCAGTTCCATCGTTTCAGACATTTGCAAATAAGACAGCTATTCTAAGCTCGAACTTCTAGACACGAATAACCCACATTACCTCCATGTTCAAAATGTATACACAAATAGCTTTTTTTTCCAGAGAACAGAGCAAACATTCGCATAGATGATCTCATAACATTATTATTTGAATCTCTTCGAGTCAAAATTAAAAAAGAACCCTTTCCGCGGCTTCCCTTGACGTTTTTATTTCAACGCCTCTTTTAATTTTCCCTATAGGCTAAGAACATTCAGAAAAATGATATTGCCGTCCCCAATCGGAAACTAACGCCTTGAAATTCCTCTTTTGCTTACAACCAAATTGATTAAGTTTCCTTACAATTACCAGTTAGTCCTTTTTTTCTTGCTTTCTATTACTACCTCCTTTCCGTGTCCTTTTAGAGTTTGGCATCAACAGAGTCATTTTCGTATCACATGTTATTAGGATTTCAGTTGTTGCTTAGTCATTGATTTGAATTATGATTTTCGTTTGTATTAATTCAACGCTTGTCCTTAAAATTATATTCGTCGGTCACTGCGCCTTGCATAACTTATTATTTTACAATTTTACCTGTTAGCAGACCAGGCTGAGATAGATAGATAGATAGATAGATAGATAGATAGATAGATAGATAGATAGAAACAGGCTGAGAGAACATAGATAGATAGATAGATAGATAGATAGATAGATAGATAGATAGAAACAGGCTGAGAGAACATAGATAGATAGATAGATAGATAGATAGATAGATAGATAGAAACAGACTGAGAGAACATAGATAGATAGATAGATAGATAGATAGATAAGAAAGGAAGGAAAAAAAGGAACAAGCAAAGAAAGAA
This sequence comes from Acanthosepion lycidas, assembly GCA_963932145.1. NCBI lineage: Eukaryota > Metazoa > Mollusca > Cephalopoda > Sepiida > Sepiidae > Acanthosepion > Acanthosepion lycidas. Next base: position 48,954,188 of record OZ010593.1, on the reverse strand, counting down.
AGAAAGAAAGAAAGAAAGAAAGAAAGAAAGAAAGAAAGAAAGACTTTACAAAGATGCTGTATTGAGTCCCAAATTCCCCAAAGATAGATATATAAGAACAAAGAAATAAAGGAAAATATTATTCCTAACTTTGTTATGGATTTAACTAGACCAGCTAAATTTGTATGTGGAATCAGTGTAAAAACTCATAATAATACATAATTTGACAGGTTTGAGAAATTGTCAGTTATTTACGTTCTGAATGTAAAAAGAGAATTCTAATAAATTGTCTTGAAGACAAAGAAATTCTCTTCATTTATAAAACCTTAAATTCTATGCTGAGTTAACTGATTGGCCATTCTGAAGATACGTATTCATTGAAATACCTTCCTTATCAAAAAAAAAAATGTTATGACATTTCCTGTTGACATTTGGATCTTGAATTTCTTAAGCTGCTGCTTCGTGAATTTTATTTCGTGTCATAATTGTGTAACTGTTTCCTCAACAGTGACAATCCGTTCAAAAATACCAGTGGTTCGAACAAAATGCTGGCAAATAAATATGTAAGTTTTCACTCGATGTTTGTTTATTTGAGGTTTTTTTGTTTTTTGCTGTCGGAATTCAACTGAACCCGCATCTGATTATAACCCCTAATATATTCTTTGGATATTTCTAGAGACTCACCAATTATTTTAACCGAGATTTGTCGATCAATAAAAATTACCTCATGAGCAAGATCAAAAATTAAGAATGTTGATGTATTGCCGCAGCAGGACGCATATTAAATGCCCAAAATCCCAATATAGAAAGAAAGAAAGACTTTACAAAAATGTCTTATTAGGCCATATAATCCCCAATAATAGATAGATAGATAGATAGATAGATAGATAGATAGATAGATAGATAGATAGATAGATGCAATGCAAGAAAGAAAGAAAGAAAGAAAGAAAGAAAGAAAGAAAGAAAGAAAGAAAGAAAGAACAAAGATGTTTTATTGGGTCCGAATTCCTCCAATGATAGATAGATAGATATATAGATAGACAGATAGATAGAAACAGGATAAGAAAGAAAGAAAGAAAGAAAGAAAGAAAGAAAGAAAGAAAGAAAGAAAAAAAGAACGTCTTTACAAAGATGTTTTATTGGGTCCAAATATCCCCAATGATAGCTAGATAAGAACAAAGAAAGAAAGACTTTACAATGATGTTGCATTTGTTCCAAAAATCCCTAATGGCAGATAGATAGATAGATAGAAAGAAAGAAAGAAAGAAAGAAAGAAAGAAAGAACGTCTTTACAACGATGTTTTGTTGATTAACAAAAATCCCCAGTGATAGATAGATAGATAGATAGATAGATAGATAGATAGATAGAAATAGGTTAGAAAGAAAGAAAGAAAGAAAGAAAGAAAGAACGTCTTTACAACGATGTTTGTTGATTAAGAAAAATCCCCAGTTATAGATAGATAGATAGATAGATAGATAGATAGATAGATAGATGGGAACAGTCAAATAAAGAAAGAAAGATTTCAGAAAGATGTTTTTTATGTCCCAAAATCCTAGTTATAGATAGATATGAACAGGCAAAGAAAGAAAGAAAGAAGTATTTTATTCCTAACTTTATGTTATACATTTAAATAGACCAGCTAAACTCGGATGTGAAATCAGTGAAAACACATAATAATACATAATTTGACAGGCTTGAGAAATTGTCAGTTATTTACATTCTGAATGTAAAAAGTGAATTTTGACAAATTGACCTGAAGACAAGTAAATTTCTCTTCAACCTCAAACGCTATTTTTACGCTCTCAAAACTAACCAATCAGCATAGTCATCTACAGGCACAATTGTCAGCAATCACATCTCGCAAACCAGTCATCTTGCGCGGTTCGCTCATCACAATGGGCGGGTGTATTCACTACATTTGAACAGCCGAATCGTATAATCTATACATTCTTGAGGATCAAACAGCTAATATTGTTTTATAAATTAATAAATAAAATTTAAACGAATAAATTTTATTTGGATTCACCTTTTTTTTCTCAAATCATAATTGTAATAAGGAAACTTCTGGTATTCAATGACCAGCATCCATTACTGAATTCAGTTGAAATTTAAAAAGTATTTGTTTTTAAACGATTTTTCTGAGAAACAGGTTTTCCGACAAGGCTACAGTCCATGATCCCACCAGCCCTGCCAGTTGAAACTGGGACCCACTAGGCTGCGTACACAAGAATGAATCAGCCACATTCCCTTCCTATTTCATTAGTAAGTTCCACTCTGACCACTCTACTTTGTGCAACCGACTCCCAGCAGCTCCCTGGTCTGATGTCCCAAATCGAGGATCTTGACAAAATCCAAAGAATGATCTGCAATGTAATCGATCCTGACCTGGCATCTCGTCTCCAATCGCTTTATCACAGATGCGATATAGGCTTCCCTCTGTCTTTTCTACAAATATTTTCATGGCAACTGTTTTGTCGAACTGCCACGACTACATATATTTAAGCGTTCTACTAAACTGGCATCTAGGTTCCACCCTTTAACCGTTGAAATAGTCAAAATGTCAAATAGTCAAATGTAACCACCACTACTACTCTAACAGTTTCTTTTTTCGCACTTCTCACCTGCGGAACTTCCTTCCGTTTACTTGCTTCTCTGATAATTACAACCTTCAAAAATTTAAATGCAACGTCAATCGCCATAATCTGATGTCTTAAACTCCGTTCATCTTTTATCTTTTCCTCATTCCCCATATACGTATATTTTTTTTTTTTTTGGTGGGGGGGTTCACCTTGACACTTTGCAACCCTTTGCGAGCCAGTGGTATTTCCGACTTGCTTGGGGTGAAATACTTAAAAAAAAATACAATTTTGATATTTTCAAGTCTAGAGATAACCGTTAAATATGAAACTTTATCATGCCTTTCCTTATAACCCCAAAGAGTAACCCTCTAGTTTGAGTAATTCTTGGGCCTTGTACTGGGTAAACGTTAATATAATAACGTAGACTATACATTTATAAATATCACAAGATACTGATTTGTGAATAAAAACGAGCGGATGTGTCCAGCTGTTCGCAATCTATAAACACTTCATTTAGCGTAAATCGTACTTATCATTATTCCATGATTTATCATATTTCGTTTTTACTTTATTTATGAAAACCTAATTAAAAATTTTTTATATTGCTGGTAATATTTTTCAAAAAATGTATTGATGGTAATATTTTTTCTTCAAAAATCTACTTCCGGTAATATTTTTAAAAAAAATGTATAGCTGTTTGTATTGCTGGAATTTTTTTTTTTCTTAAGTATTGCTGATAATAATTTTTCCTTCAAAATTTTCTTGCTGCAATATTTTTTAACAAAGTATTTCTGCTTTTAAAACCCATTTTACACTTTCATAGTATTTTCACTCCAGTTTGGGGGTTAACTATTTGCCCATAGCTGGGACCCTAACAAGAGCTACCACACCTGAACCTGGAAACACCAGCAATTAAGAGGTGGTCCCACGCTCCTCAAAACCTCTTGATCAGAGGCTTTGCTGTTGGACGTAGTTTATCGTCTTGCCCAGGACGCGGATGTAGTTTATCGTCATACACAGGACGGTGTATTATTTAGTTATACTTGTATACATTATAGTCGTATAATGTGGACACGAGATTTGCTTGGTACCGAAAAGTCCCGACGAGGGAGAAGAGAACGGTGCATGTCCTATCTCTACGGTATCTTGTGGCTAAATAGAGAAAGAGAAACATTTCTACCCTTTTCTTATACACCTCATTAAAAAACGCTTTCCATTGGCCGTTGGCAGAAGTCTCTTGGCAGACAGGCAAGATAATTCAGCACTATTTTAAGTATTGCTTATGTTGTGGGGTTCTCCCCTTTTTACATAAGATGGACTCGTCCAAAGTATACTTATGCTGACAGAGAGAATATCTGCTGTTGAGATACGTTGAGATACAGTCTTTGACTGTTTGCGACGTCTGTCGAACTCTCTGCTAACGCAGAGAGGAACCCGGACGAAGCTTTGCCGAAGGGCAAGGTTTCGTCCGGGGAGGTAGACAGGCCCTGAACCCGTCTAGGCCGGTTCAGAAGCTATATTTTTGGCCGAGCCTACGAGCTCGGAGAAACCCACATTAAACTCGGCCTTGTGCCGCATTCAATCCTCGTGGGGGATCGATAAATACTGAGATACGTTGAGATACGTGGAGATACGTTGAAATACGTGGAGATACGTTGAGACAGGTTGAGAGATACGGAGACAGACACAGGGTGTTCTCAGAGAGTTATACAAGAGTCCAGAGAGAGTGATGATTATGGCTTTACTTACAGAGACTTGTACATATACTTTCTACTAACCCGCATTCCTGGACTACTAATCTTCACTTCAAGTCTGTATTCTTACGTTTAATACACTTATTTTTCTATCTCAATTTCTGGCGTTGTTTATTTATTTGTGCGGGATTCCATTCACGGAATCCACAACAGCTTATAATTAGCGTTGAAGTTTCTTTAAACAGGAGACTTTATGAATGATTTTTTTTTTTTACAGTAACGTTCACCCTGTACCAAGACCAAGACCAAGAGGGCCACTCGAGGTAAAAGGTTACATTAAGGAGTAGTTTATATAAAAAGGTGGGGAAGATAACGGTTAACTCTAGACTTGAACAGGTTAAGGTTGTAGTGATCAGGGAAACATCCCCTTGGGAGTCAGTTCCACAGGGTAGTGTTTCGCGGAAAGAAGCTGCTTGAGGAGAAGTTACTTCTCGACGATGGAACATGGAGGGCATGAAGGTGGTTTGCTACTGTGTAAGTGGCGGGTCCTAACCGTGAAGCCCAGACCTGGAGGAAGCAAGTAATGTAGTTCGTCCGATCACTTTCTATGGCAGTTGCAGCACTTTCTATGGTAGTAGCACATACATAAATTATTACGTATATATGACAACACATTTTATTAGTGGAACATACTGAATAAAGAGAAGACAAAAAGTGATTAACAAAAACGTGTATATGTCCCTTTTCGTACACGCGAGTGTATAAAGTTCCGTTAAAGAGGCTGAAAGATTTACATTTTCAGACACGCTCTTTGTTCATTTGGTTTAAATGATAACAACGCCGGTATGTAATCTGGTAAACATAGAACAATATATGTTGTATACGTTCTATATTGGGTTTAATGAGACATCGTGTCTGCTAGGGACTGAGGTTCATTGTAAACTGCGTGTTTGACAGTGATACTTTATTCATGGGTGATACAGAGTAAATATAAATTGTTAATATTGTTGGAGGCGGAGAAAGACAGTAAACATCGCTTAAAATTTACAACGATAAGTTAAAAATACATAGATACTTAGCAATTAAGTATTATTTTTTTTATCGATCTTATTGTTATCACTATTGTTTCATGATCCCACATTGTATTAATGATTACGTTATAAGGAAAGGCAATATGTTGTATGATCCTGGTCGTAATCTTACAGAAGATGATCCCGAAATTATTGTATTTTCAATATATTTTCACCGTAATAAATTATTTTATGTCTATCTATTTATCTACCCATTTACAGATATATATCTATCATTTTAATCGGAGGGCCGAGTTTCTGTTCCCATTATGTTGGTTATATTCGCGTACGCGTAAATACTCTTGGTTGAATCGACCTCTTCTCCCTGCAGCTTTGTGTTAATTAGTAAGACTATATCACTAAACCATTATTATCTCAAAATAATTCTTACAATCTAAATTATTTTCTGACTTTAACTAACCTGCAAAAGGTTGATAAACCGTAAAAAACAATCAGATTACTATCTATGTTCATATACGTTCTATCTATATATCTATCTATCTATCACAGCCTGTACCTATCTATCTATGTTCATATCTATCACAACCTGCCCCTATCTATCTATCTATCTATCTATCTATCTATCTATCACAACCTATCCCTATTTATCTATCTGTCTATCTATCTAGCACAGCCTATATCTATCTATCTATCTATGTTTATATCTATTACAGCCAGCTTCTATCTATCTATCTATCTATCTATCTATCTATCTATCTATCTCTATATGTGTGTGTGTTCATATCTATCACAGCCTACATTTATCTATGTATCTATCCATCTATCACATTGCTCATTATTCGCATCTTTTTCAAATGGACAGACAAGCAAATTAGGTTGACTGATAAAGACAACTTGACTACCCTATGATGATCGACACTCGAGTCGTGCAAGACCAGGAGTTGACAGCTACTTTCAATAGAGTCTAATTAAGTTGTCTGTCCCAAGATTTCCCGAAATGATCAAAGCTTCCCTAATGATGTGAGTCAGATTAAGAGACACTCTATGGGTGTTAAGTGTCATAAGTATTGAAAACTTTGATCTTCTAGCCAAGTATTCTGCTCGGGTGCCACGGATCATCTTTGTCTCAAGTAGAATGAACCGTTTCTGTAGCCAAATTTCACCTCCAGGTATATTTGGACACGTTCCTGAGTAAATTCACGAGACATGACAATGCGAGAGAAGTGATCTATTAGAAACAGACTTGCCCGTTTTGGTATTGGGCTATAAGTTGGTACTTACGACGATTGGTACTCAAATAAATTACAAACGTTGCGGAACCATACTTAAGAAAATTGAATTGATTCTGAATTTCTGCGATGTTTCTAATATTATTTATACACGACTTTGTGTCAACAGACACCATAAATATAATAGCGTATACTTCATATGTTGCTACATTTAGACAAAGGCGGAAACACGCATAGATTTGTAACATACTTTGACGAACACGTACACACTCACGTAAATGAATATAAAAACAAACGCATATGTGTGTCTTTGCTTCTGTTCGTACTTAGAAAGACATTATTTTAATGCGCTAGTCTGATGACAATTCTTTAATATTTCTGATATGGTATTGTATTCATAAGATAGAAAAACAATAACATTTTCTTGTTTATTATGGCAGAGATAATCTACAAGATTACATATGTTATGTTGCTAAGATTGTAGCCGCCAATAATAAATCCATTTTGAAATTCTAATTCACTGAATACGTTAAGTTTGGTGAGAAGAGATATCTTTGTCTTACAGCCCTTTATATTTGTGTATAATTACTGAATTCATTTTGCATCCGTATGCAGGCGGGTTGCTGCTAATATAGGTTCTGGATTATTCTAATATCCTTCCCAAATATGTCAAGTTTGATTAGCAGTTCCAACAAGTTCTTTGCAACGTTTTTTATCAAATGCTTTTGATTAATCTATAAAACGTTGGTATACATAGTTTTTACATTTAAATTGCTCTTTTTGATCATATTCTGAACATAAATATAGCATTCTTTGTTCCAGTCTATTTAAAAAACCCTTACACGTCCTATTCCCGTTTAATTCTACTGCCCGCGCAACTCATCAGAATTCAGATAATCCAAAATCGGTGGATAGGCAGGTTGTGTGACGGTTATCGGAGAGTCCAGTTCAGAAGTGTTGCGTTCATTTTCGCACTAATGGCCTTGGGATAGGCATAAATCAAACCATGTTCATACCCAGAATTTCAAGAAGGCATCTGACAAACACTCTACTTTCATTCCCAAACAAGGCATGGCAATTTACAGACAATAAACTAGAATTATGAAAAAAAGCAAATGTAAAAAGTTTTAGTGCGTTTCATATCAGAACCGTTTGTAAGTATTGATAATTCAATTTATGTTCATTTAACGTCTTCAAAATATTGTGCAATATATTAACTTTAGAGGCACATGTAGAGATCAGAGAAAAAAAAATTTCAAAGCCCATAATTGGTTAGGGTTGGTCTAACAGCAAAATCTAAACATCTCTTTCTCCTCTACAGCTATGGTTTAAACATAATGGTAGAGGCTGATCTCTAGTTTTGAGTATCAACCGGTCTAAGAGAAAGGAAACTGAATTTTTGAACCGTGGATAAGGCAACGAGAAATCTGTACATTATCTCTTACAAAAAAGCATAGCAATTCACAGATAATGAAGAAAAGCAATCTGTGAAGAGCTGTGATGGACTACGTAATGTAAGGACATTACATAAATAGTTATCTGTAACATCTGCTAGGATCAAACAGTTGCATGCGAATAAAGAATGATTTCTTTGGATGCTCACAAATAGAAAGCAGAATAAGATTAGGATGCGTTTTCGCCTCACAATTGTTGTCGGCACTCACTCGCATCCGATCATCGGGATCGTCATCCTCACTGCCTATTCTCTTTCTCTCTCCTGGTGGCGGTGGCGGTCGCTGTGAATCAAAGAGACTTTGACGAGGTAATTTCCCAGAACTTGATTTTGGTGGACGAATCTGCGCGACGGTGAATTCTCTCGCGGTTCAACGGGGATTGAGACAGACACAAACATGGTTGCATCAGGCTGACGGGTGCTTGGTCTGTCTAATACATGAACCATACACACACAATACACGTAGGGATTCACATTCACTCACTTCACATAATTTGAACCAATCATTTTTTTCACATTATTTTGTTACACACATTATCATTTATTTGTACACGTATTGATTCTTGTTGTTTCATGATATTTATTTACGCGGACTCATATACCGAGTCCGCCATTTTTACTCTGGGTATTGCAGGAGACAAGTGTTTTTTTTTTGGGGGGGGGGAAACACACAACAGAAACACACAATATTACTAACGCCCGCAACAAGTTCATGACCTCGACTTGATTATTATTTGTCCTCCTGAAAACAAAAAACACACAAGGCTATATATGTACGGACTTAAATATACATTTACACACGTTTTTCAAAGCAAAAGCCAACGAAGAAAAGCTCTTTCTACCCTACCACGCGCGTCGGACACTATAAACTTATAGCAAAAACCTTTACACTGCTAGAAAATTTTTGATTAGGCCCTATGAAAGAGCAATATCACAAATTTCAATCACTACAGCATATCAACACATCACATGATGTTCTCCGACTCAGCAAATAGATTTTTTTGCAACACTTGGGACACGAAAAAAATTTTCAGTCGCCATTCAATTATTACTACATTGGTCCATCAGTAGGCAAAGAACACGTTCCTAAACCATACTGCCTTTTTGCTTGACCCTGCCGTATACGTCGACAGCTTGAATCAATATACAGACTTGATACAGTCATTTGAAAATATCGACTCTAACAAACAACAAACACAGCACCATTACGCTCGACATCAAAGCGAATATACAGTTTCTCAACGGTAGATACACTGCCAGTGCACGACGGTCTCGTTCTGGCATCTACAGCGCTTCTCAACGATATTCTGTACTCTAAGCACTTGACCATTCATTCCAGTATCTCCAGCGCTCCTCAATAATACCTGCACTCACAGCCCTGACATCATGTTCCGGTACCTTCAGCGATTGTTCACGGTCCCTGCACCACTGTGAGGGACCATTCGTTCAAGGATTTTCTGCGCTCATCCATGGCCTAAATATCTTCTGCATACAACCAACCGTTTGTGGCATTTACTACATATACTGGTCGCAATACCAATATTCGCCGGAGTTCTTCGGCATCTTATTCCAAAAACAATCGTGCTGGTCGTATACCAATCCTCTCCCGAGCATATTGGCATTGTCTACGACCAACGATTGTCGTTGGCGAACATATTTCTTTCCTGCGCACACAGCTTACTGTTCCTCGAAAAATCAACTGTTCCAGATTTTTCCGCTTGTCCTGCTGTCAAGTTTACCTTCTTCGAATATATACTGTTCTAAACTTCTTCTACACATGTCCATAGACTCAGTTTATAATCCTTGAACATTGACATGTCTAGATTTCTTCTGAGCATGTCTACTAACTTAGTTTGTCGTCCTTGAATATCGACCGTTCATGACTACTGCGCATGTCAGTTAAGTGAATCTATCTATCTTTTGAACATAGACTGTTCTCCAAGGATTCAGCATTATTCATTTTGTACTGCCTGTCAGCATTTCCGGTTTCAACTATTCCTGTTAGTAATATTCACATAATACTATCAGCTTTCTTCTGTGTATACTATACCGACTTTGTATTAAAAAAAAACACCGATACAACAGTCTTCTCGTCAGCGGCATTATACAAAATTTCTGACCAATCTACTCTGAACTTTGTTCATTACTAGATTTTCGAATTCCTGATCTGCAATCTTTGTTTTCTATGAATATCTATTCAGTTTTAATCAACATTGTTTCTTCTGGCCCATCAGATAAAATGTGACATACCTCAAAAGGCGATTCACCGTCTTTATTTCCACTATTCGACGATGCCACTCGAACAATACTAAGGATTTGCAAGTACGATATAAAAATCGACAATAATAGCAAATTGCTTAATGCTCTCAAACATACATTCGACAGTCGGTAGAAATTCTACATCAGCTCAACTTTTCCACAACGCTGCTTCTATTAAATCATCCACGCATAGCAAACAGGGCAACAAAACCAGTTCAACGAGGAACATTGGAAAAAGACAAATTTTGATAGCAAACGATAAACAATTTACACTACGGAGTCTGTACAGTATTTACATTATGCGGACCATTGTCCTCATCTTTGTCGCCATATTTGTCCCAACGTTTCGGCCGTTGTACGCTCCGGCCTTCTTCAGGTGGTTGGAATTTCGAATTGAACCCTTTATTTCGATCCCTTGGGTAGACTGTTCTAGTTCCATGTGCCATGTTTGATGGATGTCGGTTATCAGATATCTCCTGCTAATTTTCCCGCTGAACACAAGGGCACATGGCACAGTGGATAAAGGCGTTGATTAGATCCAGTGACAAACCCAAAGAGAGTGAGTTCAATACCCGGTTAAGGCAGTGGAGAACTTTCAATACTGTAAATAATTTACACTACCTACGCATTTTCCCTAGGAGTGATACGACACTGACCCCAAAATAATGCAGCACCGTGATGACAACACAATCACACTTTCTCGACATTTTTAAACATGCATCTCAACAACTTTTCCGATACCTTTTCTTATCAGCTCACGAGGACAGAAATAAATCTACACGAAAATTCTACCCAACTGAAGGGGAGTATTATCGGGTGAATTGCGCCTAACACTTTGAAACCGTTACTAGGTGAGGCTCTACATATTATAAATATTCTGCGATAATTTTTCAATGCCATTGTTACTTTTTCCGCTTCCATGTCAACATGTAGGTCTCTTGCGGAAAACATTGCACAAAAATATGAGGAATAGTGAAAGACACCTTTCAGAAGCAAAGCAACATATTCAGAGAAAGTTAAGTCGAAAATTATTCGCACTTTTGTCATAACATATCTTTAGGCTTGTCACACCGTTTTCTGCTCATGCGTGCTTGGTCAGGCTGTTTTTTTGTGTTTTTTTTGTTTTGTTTTTTTTTTATTTTTTGTTTTTTGCTGCTGTTACACTGTAAACATGACCGCTCGGCAAGCAGTGTACACAAAGGAGAAGCAGTGATCCGAATTTGAACATCTCTTTGTTGATAACTCGCCGGTTCACCATTACCATCTCTCGAGGTTGTAGAATCTTCTTGTCAGTGGTGGAGGTTGAAGAGATTGTTTGTTTGTTTGGGTTTTATGGCATATCAACCACTGTGGGTTATTTAATGCCAAATCCAGTTTAAATGAATTTTAAATGCCCATTTTGTATGGAATAAAAAACGTATAGCTGGTAACATTATTTTTTACAAAAAACGTAGAGCTGGCAACTTTATTTTTTACAAGAAACTTAGAGCTGGCAACATTATGGTTTCAAAAATGTATAGCTGGCAACATTATTTTTCCGAAAACATTATCAGAAGCCTTGCTGTTGGATGTAGTTTATCGCCGTACCCAGGACGCGGATGTAGTTTATCGTCATACCCAGGACGTAGGTTGAAGAGAGAACTGCTCTTTCTTTGTATGTCACATTCTTTAGGCTCATACATACTTCTTCGTGATTGTACACTGTCGCCATATTATGTTAAAAGCTCCCAATGAATTTCACCCCCTGAAACAACTTCCGACCAGCGAAATCGAATCATTGCTCTTTGTTAATTCTTAATGCATGCTACTAGCAGTTATCTATACTGTAGTTTATCACAGGCGTTTGCCCAATTTATAGAATATATATATATATATATATATATATATATATATATATATATATATATATTTATTTATTTACTCGTTTCTTGCTCTTTTCGATATCATTCTGAACATAAATATGGCATTCTTTCTTCCAGTGTCTTTGACGAACAGGTATAGCTTTCGTTCTTTTTCGGGCTCTATTCAGTATGAAGCAATATTGGGGCTTCGTTTGCTCAGGAGGTCCTACGTGACCGAGTTAGTCTAAGCACGTCAGATCTAATGACGATTTCGCTTAAGGTCGCAGGTTCAAATCCTGCTAGAGGGTGCATATTTTTCTAAGAGGATTTCAGGAATATTCCTGACGGTACATGTAAATAAACAAACATACTGTTTAATAAATGAATAAAAAAAATACTATCTACTCAAATATGAGCATCCATTGAAAAATAACATTTAAACAAATAAATTAAAAATATGTCTGATTTAATCCATTTCCTAAACGAAAATTCTTTGTTTACGTTTGGATACGAAACAGGGCAGATATGTTTATTTCGAGAATCAGGAAGATATGTTATTCAGTTAGAAAGAGAACAGGTTTAAATTGTTTTGCGTCAACACCACCGTCTTCCCAAATGAGCAATGGTGTGAGGAAAAAGATCATTCAGGCCTTCAGTAATGGGATCAATATTCATACTCTGGCTCTCATTTTCAATGTCTATTCAAGAACAAACAAGAGAATAATGAATAGATTTAAAAAAGAGGGAACAGTAGAGAAGAAAACTGGATCAGGAGGTAACAACAGGAAGAAAGGCCATCATTTCAACTTAGATCTGAAGAGATCAGATCGAAAAGATCCACCTCAATACATAAGACGTTTGACATGTGAGAGAGGAGTTTCAGATATGACAGTCCAAAGAGCAGTGAAAAAAAAGACTTGAAAATGAAATCGAACGTGAAACCTGTGAGGCAACTTGTTAGACCAAGAGAGAAATTTAGAAGATTAGAGTGAGCGAATATTATGTTGAATAAGATGGAAATGATCCTGGAAGAATATATATAAATATTTGAGCTTAATTGCAATCTTTCATGAGCTTCCGATCCTTAGCTATGATTAATTAATGATGAACATGTCATTTTCGTTTATGATCGATTTCATCACGATTTCCCTGTTAAGCTTGGAGAGTAATTATACATAATCTCTGCTCAAAGTAGATTCAAATAGTGTTATAAAACTTCACAGAATTCCAGTAAGATATATTTAATCATTTCTATGATACAACGAAACAAAGCTTAATTAAACAAATGCTTTTACATGATTTGCACAATTTTGTTGTTACACCACACACACACACACACACACACATATATATATATATATATATATATATATATATATATATATATATGTGTGTGTGTGTGTGTGTGTGTGTGCGCGCCAGAAATAGTTCCCACATACACCTTGCAGAAATACCTCCAACATAATGGTAATACATTAGTGGCAATGGTGTCTTCATCTATCTAATGGCTTAAATGTATATGGTAGGTATTTCTAACGCAGCCTTTACATATTTACACAATTTTATATATGTATACCTGTCATACATATAGAAATTGCTTCGTAAGTCTATACTTGTGCATATATACATATTAATACTCTATATATATAAATATATATATATATATATATATATATATATATATATATATATTATTTTCACACACACACAAACATATATATATATATATATATATATATATATATATATAAAGAGAGAGGGAGAGAGAAAGAGAGAGCTGATATATTTATTTGCTGAAATTCTATTGCCACTTGTTCGTTGATCAAAGTTGACAAGTCGGGATGTGTCAGTCTTTATTACTGAAATGGAAAATGGTTATTCTTAACATTGTGACAAATAGATTCAATATGATTTTCTCGAAATGAGATGGAATATAAACTTTGCCATGGCGCATAGAATTTTTTAACCAACACAAAGATCCCCGATAATATTCAGAGAACTTTTCATGGAAAATTAAAAAAACTCTTCTGTTGCTCTATTTTCTCCGGAATTCGGCTTCTATTTTCTTCTTTTATGTACTATATCCATTCAGGACGTAGGCGATCATGACCATCAACCTCCTCCTATCGCTTGTAGCTCTTTATAAGTTTTGTCTTTTTGTTATTTCTCCCAAACACTGTTCCGCCATCCACTTGCTCAAGCGCACTAAGTATGTCATTTGTTGCTTTCGCCTGTTTCTTTTTTCCCTCTACTTGCCTTGTGTGTGTCAGATTTTCCAAGCCCTCGTTCATCATTACGTATTCAAGAAATTTCAACTGCCTCTTCCTGACGTTAAGTATAGATTTCCTCTGTGTTTCCATTCTCTACTAAACCTCGTTATTGCTCGCACGTTCGGCCCATAATATCCTTAGAATCTTCTGTAAAACCATAGTGTTTTGCTTCGAATCTTCCTGAGGAGATTGTTCAACATTCGCTGCTATAGAGGAGGACAGATATCACGTAACAGTTCAGTACTCTTTTCTTTGTTTCTAAGGAAAACATACTCTTAATACTTTGCTTAGCTTTTGAAATGCATCTTTAGTCATCTTCACACGTATTCGGATCTCAGTATCTTACTTTTCGTCCTTTGTTAGAACATTTTCCCAGATATTTAGATTTCTGTACCTGCTTGATTTTAGTATCCCCGACCTGTATTTTGCATCTTTGGCCTCATCTTTTTGCATTTTGTCTTATTTTAGTTCATGCTTAGCCCCCTTCTTCTCGCTCTCCTTCGCTAACTTCTTTAGGAAGTTTTTTAGTTTTCTTTCCGTGTCTGCTACCAGCACTATGTCATCTGCATATCTTGTACTGTTAAGATTGTAGCCACCAATGATGAATTGTGGTACGATTTCTAGTTCTCTCAGAAATGTCTAGGTGTATAGGTTGAATAAGTCCGGCGAGACGACACATCCTTGTCTTACACCCTTTTATACTTTTTTTTATACCTGCTGAACTCATTTTTTTATCCGTATGCAAGGCTGCTCAATATACATATTAGTCGATATACCGCGCATTCAACCTCCCTAGTGAATCAATGGGAACAGGTTGTATAGAATGACGAGGTTATCATCTTCTGGACTTTCAGCGTTCACACTGATAATTAAATCCAGGAAAATCGACCAGAAATAATAGATATAACGGCCCCAGCCGCACCCAACAAAAATATTTGTAAACGTTTGAGAAACAAAATCCAAGGACCTCAAGATTAAAATCAGTAACATGTGATATCTTACGAAAACATTCCCTGTTGTTATTGCGGATTTTGGAATGGAGAAAACAAATGTGTGTATCCCGTTCCTGATAGACTTTAAATGTGTGAATTGCAAAATATCACACTCATGGATACGTTGTAAACAGATTTTATGTCCATGCAGTGAACAGAATTACATATTTTATTCCTTGTTTGGATGGCAACTCATCTCTTTGCGTCTTACAATATAAGAAACTTTCTGTCTCTTGAAGACTGGTTCCAACTACTTGGGAGGAACTCGTCCCACATAAAGCAAAAGCGAAACACAACGAAAACAACACCAACAGAAAAACAACAACAATAATAATAATAATAATAATAATAATAATAAACGTGGCATGGCACTTATGACTTTTATATTAATCTATTGGGCGTGTCAACATGTATATGATTTGTCGTAGTGAATTAAAATGTGTTACATTAAAGATCCTATTGAGGACCACAGTTTGCTGACCTTAACTCCATTTGTACGTCTCCCCCGTGGCCCGATGTACTCTGGATCTCTGTTCATGAACGGAAGTAGAGGCGATGTTATTATAGCTGGGTTTCGAGAGGGTTCTAGTTTTTGTTCTTCTTTATGTTTGAGGCAGTCAAGGCGACTTGGGATTCATATATATATACTTGCAAACACCCTCAAGAGACCCCCTGATTGGACTCGGTTACCCAATCAGAAAGTATTTTTAATTGGGCCATTCCTACAAGGTTATAAACTGCTTTTATCAAACGTGAAGTAATGGATAGTGATTGGGGAGCCGAGTTTGAATTCCATTCAGGATTTTTACATTCACTTACATTAAAAATACGTTTGGGTAATGCAGGACAGAATGGGTACGATATCTTTAAGTGGCAACCAGTCTTAGAGAAGGACAACTGCAAAGTCAAAACCTCCAACTATGGGTTAAAAAAAGCATCACCTACCCGAAAATGGGCTAGCGTGGTGAATACTGTTACACCCCTGAAAATATATCAAAGAAGGAGTGGTTCCTCTAACAAGAGTGAGAAGTCTCTAGATTTGGATCTAATGCACTCCAGTTTGGTTATATATATATATATATATATATATATATATATATATATATATATCAAAACTTGTTAACATATGGCAGATATTTGGCTGCGGACATGTACCTGGTATAACCTTATTAGTCTGGCTGTCATGTTGGATACATTAGGATTGGTATATTTTTACTTTAAACGTCAATTTGTTGATATACTGCTTTCTCATTTAATAATAATAACAATATACAAAAAGAGTGTTCTCACAAGTACACCCTACGAAGGGATTTATCTATATAAAATATGTGTGATTTTTTTTTAAATTGCTCATTAGAAAATGCCATAATGCCATTTCTGACCTTAGGTCTCTGCTCGGGACCCGGAAAGAAATGAGTGCACACCAAAATCAAAAGATAATAATAATAATAATAATAATAATAATAATAATAATAATAATAATATTTTTTCATGGCTACACGTGTACTTATCTAACAATATTCTACCCTTTGACTATCTTCTCTTTGAGTGAAAATTTCAAATTTGTCTAGCAGGTTGAGAGATGACCGGAAATGTATGATTTTTCCCCTAGCCTCTGCCCCTTTGTTTAATGAATTCTTTGATAATCTCCCTGCCAAACTGTAGTAGAATGTCCAGCCTACCCCATAAAATTTGATAAGTATCTGTCGTTGGTCACGGAAAGTTGAAAATTTGTAGAAAGTCACTTGTACCATGTTCTGAACATGTAAGAAATGGTAAATGTGGTACCATTTTTCAGTTATACTTTTCCTGTACTTTAATATGATTGTAAAATCCCTTTGACTCAATTTAACTTTAATTATTTCATTTTAATTTCCCTTTACTCTTTCCTTTCTCTTCCTTTTCTTTTTTTAAAAATCTGATATTCCCCCTGGGAGAGGTCACTCCTATTTATACTAAGTTAAAACTTAGTATATTCTACACCACTGAACACAATATACTATTATGAACTATTCCACCTTCGATATATTAATAAAAGCAACATTCGTATCAATCTCATTGGTTGGGCGTGCTCTTGGGTCTTCTTCGAGAGTCGTTCTAAAGCTGGTAACTTGAACATAATTACCGCTTGGCGGCCAAGGTTAAAACACAAATCTCTACCAATGAATACGAATGAAATTTCATACCGGATCGGCCGTCAACCGGGACAACAAGGGCCGCGTCCCTCAGAGTTGGAACCAGTCTGAGGACGAAAAATCTGTCACTTGAACAAACTCTTCCACAAACGAAGAGACACTAGGTCACCAAACCCGGACTATTGCCAACCTTGGACCAAGTGACTGAATACCAAATCAATTAACAAAAAGAAAACGAACGAAATGGTCCCGCGAAGAGTATCGACAAGTCATGACATCATTCTTCACTGCACTCGAAAACTCAGTAAAGAACACCTCCAATCAAACATACCAAATAAGGAGAACTATGGTGAGAAATGACATAAGACCTAACGTCAATCTAAACATGCTTACCAATGTTCGTAGAGGCATTATGCGAAACAACAGACTCTCAAAGGCAGAAATAGATAGGATAAAATTAGATATAAAACAAAATACTATGACCCATCACTCAAACTGTAATGAGATGAAAATAGAAATAAGTAATGCGACAGAGGATGTGGTAAAAACCAAAACAAATCAATTAAGAAATAACACTCCCAGGAAATAAAATCAAAGACTCTACCTTAAACACAACCTGCAGTTATCCAGACAATGTCAGTGAAGATAACTCCAGATAGAATTCCTTGAAAACCACAAAGCTGAAATCATTGAAGCGAAAAAGCACGTCATCCAAGTACTCAGCAGTGTAACTTTCATACAATTGTCAGACAGAGATCACCTCTCCAAAATCCATATGACGAATTCCAACAAGGATATTGTGAAAATATACAACGCTGCTCTAGAAACACTGTTAACAGATAAACCACCGGGAAACATCACAGAAGTTAACAACGTCATATACGCAACAGCTTTAGCAGCGACTCGGAAGCTTGGGGTCAAAACAAATAAAATTAACAGACATAGAAAGCCAGCTTTGAAGGAAAAACTGATACGAGAAATAAAACAAATCAGATGTGAGCTTTCTATATTAGATGAGCTCACCAGAAACCATAATATTTCCACACGCAAGTGCAAAAACATCGAGCGGAAATATAAAATTATATCCCTAATTGACATTCCATCAGTCAAAGATATGCTGAAGCAGAAACTTCAACAAAAGACATAGAGAACAAGACGATACAAGAAACTTTGTAGGTTCTATCGCCAAAATAAAATATTCCAAACGGACCTTAAGAAATTTTACTTACTTTTATTATCGGGGAAATTGGAAAAAAAAACAATACATGTCGAAACGCCACCATCGATTGATAATGTACAAATATTTTGGGAAAATATTTGGAGCAGCCCAAAAGAATATAACACAAATGCAGAATGGATACGGTGCGAAGAAGAACGACTGCTGGATACACCTATGGAAGAATGGGAAAATATATCCACAGATGATGTTAGGCAAGCACTAACGAAATCCCAAAAATGGAAATCCCCAGGAAATGACAAGTTGCCCAATTTCTGGCTGTATCATCTCTCATCTAACGATAAAATCCTTGCAAAAACATTATCAACGCTTGTAAATAATCCCAATAAAATCCCGGAATGGATTACTGAAGGTATTACATACCTCATGCCAAAAACAAGTAAAACAGACGACCCGAAAAACTATAGGCCGATAACATGTCTCTCCACAACGTATAAGTTGATCACGTCTGTCCTGACGAACCGCACTTATTCCTTTTCGAAACAAACAACATTTTTCCACTGGAACAGAAGGGATGCAGGAGAGGTTCATATGGCTCCAAAGATCAACTACTGATAAATAAAATGATCCTGGCAAATTGCAGGAGACGACGTAGAAATCTTAGCGTAGCGTGGATTGATTATCGTAAAGCCTTTGATAGTGTTCCACATTCTTGGATCCTTAAGATTTTGGAAATATACAAAGTCTCCCCTGTGGTTTTAACTTTCCTTAAGCACAGCATGGGAATGTTGCACACCAAACTATACCTTAATCACACCAGTGGAAGTGCCATGTCCAAACGTCTAAATATCCGACGTGGAATCTTTCAAGGAGACTCTTTGCCACCTCTTCTGTTTTGTTTGTCCTTAATCCCGCTTCCGCATGAACTGAACAACAGTAGCTAAAATAAATAAGAAAATATTCAATCACCTACTCTACATGGATGATCTTAAACTCTTTACCAAAGACGACAATCAGTTGAAGGGGCCTCCTCAATATTGTAAAATACTTCAGTGACGACATAGGTATGGACTTCGGATTAGATAAATGTTCAAAATTAACATTCAAGAAAGGTAGAATTACAGAAACACCCTTTATAGATTTAGATTTTGTCACAAAGATTAAGGAACTGGAACATAATGAAGCCTATAATTACCTAGAAATTAGCGAAGGAGATGGCATACAACACCCCCACATGAAGGAGAAAATAATAAAGGAGTACTACAGGCGTGTACGTCTGGTACTAAATACCCAGCTAAACTCAAAAAACAGAATATCAGCCAAAAACACCTTGGCTTTTCCTGTGGTACAATACAGATTTAATGTCCTTAACTGGACCATAGCTGAAATTTAGCGAATGGACGCCAAAACGAGAAAGCTTCTCACTTGCTACCGCATGCATCATCCCAAAGCTGATGTTGGCCGTCTGTATGTGCCCAGATCCGAAGGAGGCAGAGAATTAGTTCAACTAGAATTGTCCTACAAAATTACAACAATTGGCCTCCAAATATACTTGGAAACTACAGAAGACTGGATGACGATATGTGTCAAAGAACATGAAAGCAGTAAGCGTATTTGCTCCGTAATAAATGAAGCCAAAAGATTCAAAATGGAGTTTCAAATGAGCGCACAAATACAAGTAAAGTATAATACACCGGCTGAAGCTGCAAAATAGTTAAAAAAAGAAAGCAACGACAAATGCAACCGACCAGATACAGAAACAATGACAAGATAAACAGCTTCATGGCCAATACTCTGCCCGTACCAAAAACAAGCTGACGTAGACAAAACCCGTACCCATCAGTGGCTACGTAGTGCAAAGTTGAAAGCTGAATGTGAAGGTTTTATGCTTGCTGTACAGGACCAATGCTTGTTAACTAGAAATTATCAATCACATATACTAAAATATTGTGTTAGCCCAAAATGCAGATTCTGTTATATATATATATATATCCAGAAACAATTGATCATCTTGTATCAGATTGCACGATATTGGCACCCACTGAGTATAAAACCCGGCAAGACAGAGTTGGCCAATATCTGCACTGGAAAATCTGCAACTTCTACGGGAAGGAAACTGAAAGAAAATGGTATGAGCACCACCCAGACCCGGTTACGGAGTTAGGACCTGTTACAATTCTATGGGACTACACAATACACACTGACAGAACAATCAAAGCCAACCGCCAGATTAAAGACCATAAACAAAAAAAGTGCCTCCTTATTGATATGGCATTCCCTGCTGACTGCAATGTATCTTTGAAAATATTCAAAAAGCGGTCAAAATACAAAGACCTTGAAATAGAAATGACGAAAATGTGGCATATGGGAACATCAATAATTCCTGTTGTAGTTGGAGTTCTAGTACTGGTTGGAAAAGGTTGCAGTAGACTAATTGAAGGAATTCCTGGAAGTCCATGCCTCAAAGAGATACAAAAAATTGTTCTCATAAGTACAGCCCACATTTTACGAAGGGCTTTATCTATGTAATGTTTTTTTTTTGTTTGTTTGTTTGTTTTTTTTTTCAGTGGAAAGTGCCATGACGCCATTTCTAACCTTATGTCCCTGGGTGGGACCCAGAAAGAAATGTGTAAACGCCAGAAATCAAAGGAAATATATTAGGTTGGTGCAAAAATAATGACGTAATAATGTCGTTTTTTGACGTTAAAAATACGTCAAAAAACGACATTATTACGTCATTATTTTTACACCAACCTAATATAATAATAATAATGTTTAAATAAATACTAATATTATAGAGTCGGCTGGAGTGGAAGTGATGGTCTGAGGTAAACGTGCGGCCTATGTTGCTAAAATTGTAATGATATAATCATTTACAGCATAATTGCTCCGTTGATATTTTTTCAGTGTGTATTTAGTGATTAGTATTGATTGAGTGAGCAGTACAATCGAGTTGAAAGAGAGGATAAGAAGCTAAATCTGTTATTAGGTAATGTAGTAAGTTATTTTTTGTTTTCTTTCGTTGTTTTTAGCTGCATGCATATGTTATCAACGGGAAGCGAAACACCATTACTTACCAGTTCAAGATGAGAGTTGTGACTATATTTGCTAAGAAAACGATCGCTGTATTTCTTTCTTTTTATAGAAGATCGTAGAAGCCAGTTAACCAGAAGTTGATCATGATAGGTCTATAAAGAACTAAGGAATCCATTTGTTGTTAGTATTGTGTTCCATGGCGAGAAGAGTTGTCACTGACGGTTGGCTTATTGTGTCACCATGGAGAAGATGTATGAGTTATAAATCACGAAACATCTAATGATCCATGTCTAAAAACATCACTGATGATGCGTGCCTGTGTATGAGAAACGAGTTATATTTACATCTTGTGGCATTGGATATTATTATGTAACTTGTTCATCGATATATATATATATATATCTGAAATCCTTTTTTTTTACCTGTGAAGTGAAAAATGCTATGGTTATATACTGTACAATTTAAATTATAGGATGCAATTATCAGGGGAGATGTAAGTTAGGATAAGTCCAAATACATTGGATAATTTTTTTTTTTTAAATGTCTCCAAAGAATGATGAACACAACAATTTTTGTTTCAGAAAAACAAAACCCTGATGATGACATTGGTCCAATGTCGAAACTACTCGGAATAAATGAATAGGTATCAACATGATAATTTCCTCTCTTTTTTAATAAGGATACTAAGAAGCTTGTCCGTGAATATGAAAAGACCCTATTGAAAATAAGTAGACAAAACTTTCCAGATTATTATATACAGCTCTTAATTAAAACATGCTGCCAATATATATATATATATATATATATATATATATATATATATATATATATATATATATAGTTTATGCAAACTTAGGTAATCCGTATGGGTAGACCCGAGGAGGATGATATCCGGAGAGCTCAATGTAAAATTCAGAGCAGATATGTTTGAATAAAAACAGACCACGTTAGATTGTTTAAACATTTAGATACAGAAACAACTTTAACCTGCCAAACATGCCCGTTAAAGTAACGCGAATTAACAGCGTCAAAAAAATTTGAAAGAAAAACTGTCCTCGTGAAAGTAGTGTAGCTTCTTCCTTTAAAGTCGGTCTCCACCCCTCCACTCCTTAGCCACCTATATCTTGAGACTAGACACAATAAATTCGAACAACATCTAGCCGACACATTGGAGTTAAAAATTAAAAATAAGAATTTGAAATGATACATATGACACATTCATATCCTCTTTCCCACCTCACTTCCTCACTTCGTTAATTTTACGTATACTTGATGAGGTCCGTCAAAAATGTGTGAATTTCTTTTCATTTTTCATTTTTCATTTCAATTTTTGGAAGTAAAGTCTGATGATCCAGAGCCCTGTTAAAGGGGTTATGGTGAAATAATTTATTACATGGAACCTTAACGTGGTCTGTTTTTATTCAAACATATATATATATATATATATATATATATATATATATATATATATATATTGTGTGTGTTTAGGCAGCATCTTTTCATTGATACACGTTTCATTAAATATTATAGACAAGTGTTGTCTATTTATTTTATGCAAATTTTTTCGTAATATCTGATAAGTTTAATAGCATTATCGTTGAACGAAGAAAGAAATCCACAATATTGATCCATATTTCTTTTTTAATACAATCTAAGCTTTCGGCTTACTTGAGCCATTATCAAAGATGCCAATTACAACATATTAAGCAATATACGGACAATACAGTGATGATAGTCTGTCATTGTTTACATGGATGATTTCTAAGCAACGATAAACACGTGCATATAAGACGCTAGAAGCGAAAATCGCACCGCATCTCATGACGTCACACATGACCACACGAGAGTGAATTGTAGAAGTATGAAGTATGGACAGCCGTTGGTATAAACCAATGACTTCTGTTACCAATTATAGACATTTAAGAATATTTGTAGAGATGCCATAATTGATTTTGTTTAGGTTGGGTTTCAAATGTTTGATGTATAATGCTTCAAGGATTTTTGTTTTTGTCTATTGTTTTCATGTCGAATTATAATTGTGTTTTCGACGAGTATTTTACGGAATTGTGTGTGCGGGCAAGCATGTTGTTTTAAATGCCTGAAAATTTAATATTTAATGAAACATATATATATATATATATATATATCAGTGTAAAAACGCAACGTTGAGCAACGAATGCATTTGATGTATTGTTTTGTAAATACATGGTGTCCATAAATTTCATGTGCACTTTAAAAAATTTATAACTTTATTTGTATAATCTTTTTCATATAATTATTTATTTAGATTCCTTGAGGTTTTTCTATGTAATTTTGTGACAATTTTGCAGTTCAGTCGAGAAAAGTTTTAGCTTTTTGTTTTGTTTTGTATTGACTAAGTCTTTTATTGCTTTGGGTGTGCTAGTAATGAATTTTTTGTTCCGTTTAGATAGATTCTTTTCAATTGTGGGTGTGATAGAGTTATTTGGTAGGACAATATATTTTAAGAAAAATTAAAATGATAATATGACATTATTTTTACATCTTTCATGTACCTTGTCTCATTAGAACGTAGACGATAATGGTTCTCCACGGTTTCCTGTCTTTTATGACACTATGCAACGCTTTGCCCACCCATTCGCCCCTTCACCGCCCATTTAAATTCGAAGTATCCGATTTAGCTCTGTGCATGTGTGGGCGGTTTAAATGTTAACAGCTCGGAATGATTTTGAATTGCAGCCTATTTCATTGTATTTACTAACAGTATATACTCGTGTAACGCGTGATCTTGCGTATCGTGTGACCCTGAAACTTTCATTTATAAAATGCAATAGATCGTGTTTTATCCTGTATCATGCGATACACGATAAAACACGATCTATTACAATAGACTAACCTCTTTTCCGCCATCTCTTTATCCCATCTTCTATTGGGTTGGTGCAAAAATAATGTCGGTTTTTGGCGTTAAAAAATATTTTTGCACCAACTTAATAGTTGAATAAGTAAAAGGAGATGATAATAGTAACGTTATATCGTTCCGTAAACATGTCCAACCATAAACCGTACGAGAAACTGCTAACCATCTTATAAACGTAAACAATGAAAAAGATGAATATTCGCTATGTTTGCATTTTATAATACGATACTTATAAGTGAATATTACATGCATTATTATTGGATACAGTTAAATAAAACATCGGTTTTATCAAAATTATGTTTATTTTTAATACAGCCGTACTTTTTGACTACATTAAATCGATCAACAGCGTAGCAAAACGCCATGAGTACAAATGCTAATTTTATACTCGTGTACGGTGCGATCCACTTAAAATTAGCTTCAAAATTAGTTCTATACAGGATACTTAGTTTACTTTTGTGCAAATACCCTCCCAGCTATGGGTTAGATATTAGTTACTTGTATCTTATTTTTTTTCTTACGATCCCAAATATTTTTCGGCTTTAAATAATCCATGAAATGTTGATAAGCCATAAAAAATAAAACAACCCAACGAACCAACCATGTCTGTCTTCAGTTTCTTCTGGAAGAATGAAACTATGGAATCCTTTCAAGCTCATTATGTGTCAGTGAAGTTTCGACTGTCTTTTTCTGATTCTTTATGACAAGCATTCATTTTCAAATATTCCGTCTATGTGGTTTTCAGTTGCTACTTTAAAGTCTCAAAGGTTGAATGGCGATCAAAATTCAAAGAAAAAATATTTATTATATAAATAGACGATTCTAAACAGTAACGAATTTTATGATCTATATTAATTTCTGATGCTAGTCTAAAAGTCGAATTAGTTCATGTAGGGAAAATATTAAATGAGTCAAGAATTTAAATGAGAAATTGAAAAGGTCAGAAGAACTATTGGAACCTGTCAACAAGGAATCTGTCAGTTTCTATCCAAATCTGTTCTGATTAAAAGGTCACGTAGGGGAGTAGGGATGATCATTGCTTAGAGAAGTATCGATGAAGACGATGAAATAAACTTAGTAAGTTAAAATTAAAATTGTCCAACACGGATATGAATGCTGATTATTACGCTCTCTCTCTCTCTCACTCACTCTCTCTCACACACACAGACACACACACACATATATATATATATATATATTTATATATATATATATATATAGTTTTAAATTATGCTATATTTATAAGTAAAATGCTCAATGTCAGGGATAAAATGTGTGCAAATATAAAATTGGAAACTGAGATCAACACCGAGTGGCAATGGTCTCTTTCATGTTTGAACACAAACTTAAGGCCATTGTCAATGATGCATTATGAGTAACAAGATCAGGTATTTCTTATTTTATTATTCTAACTCATATTGTGTGGGCGGCAATTATATATATATATATATATATATATATATATATATATATATATATATGATTTTCTTTTGGCGATATTGTAATTCACTAGGCTTATTTGATGGTTTTCTGAAAAATATTTGTCAACATTGAACAGTCGAAGAAAGCTGAATAACATTTCTTCCCCATTAACAAGTAGAAGAATTTTAAAAAATCGCTGCCAGAGTAGGTGTGGGTATTGTTTGCCGAAACCTCCGCTAAAAAAAAAAAGATATTGTCTCCATTGCCGCTGACAAAGAGTGAATTAGGGACCACAAGCAACAAAATTCCTGAAACAGTTCATTCCGTATTGTGACGTCTTAAACCTACATCTGCTTTGCTAAGCTCATTTTATCACAAACAAGGTAATAAAGCCACTGAGACGCAAGGATTACTAAGTGTGAGAGAATAAGGGGAAAAACCATTATTAAGGAGAGAGGATAATAAAAGAGCATGAATTAAGAGATAAGCTAATGATTGCTTTTAAATTTGTGACGTTCAAATTTGAATTGGAAAGCAAGAGGTCGGAAGAGAGTCCCAGAAGTGAGAAATCGAAAGAAGAAACTGCTAGCATAGTACTTACGATTACATCTAGTTATTCCAACTGTAAAAGGATGAGACCTTGACGCCAATCAGGTAATGCGCTTACATTCATAAAGTTTATCTACCATAGAGCTACGTTAATCAGAACAAGTAACATAAAAGTATATTATGAAATAGACAAAGTCCGACAATTATTTAAAGATATTTTTATGTTTAACATTCTTTTTATAGATACAAGTATACAGAACCATCATATAGCCTGACGTGCCTTACCGCTCGGCCACAAAGGATCGTTCAGTTGGCAAGGTCGTATTTACTGCTTATAAACTTCAATTTTCCATGAATCTCTCACGTACATTCATAACTGCTCATGACGTATCAAATGTAAACAAATGACGTCACACATTATGAAATGGTCAAAGTCCGACAATTATTTAAAGACATTTTTATGTATTAAACAGTATTAAATAACATTTACCGGCCTGAATGTCCGAGAAATTTTCATAGAAAATATCCGTCCTCCGACAGGATTCGAACCGGTATCCTATGAAATGGACAAATGTTATTAAATACTGTTTATTATAAACAGAGCATTTACTTAAATATTTGTATCTATAAAAAGAACGTTAAACATAAAAATGTCTTTAAATAAAAGTATATATAGAAAAATCGCAGGGAAACTACGTGAGGATGATGGAAAAGTGACAGTAGCCAAAATGCCAGGTCAAGACAGGTTAGGATTTTCTAACGAACACCTACTTACCTGCGTCTGATTGCGGCATATTCGATTTTGGTGATAACATTCTCAGACTCCGTTTCAACAGATCATTCATTACAACGTGAACGCGAAAAATATTACCGGAACTCGACCTTGTAACTAATCCTACTAAAATTAATCATCTGATAAATGTGTTGAGCACACGTCCCAGCCGAAATGTTACCATAGGAATAAACAAAAAAGTTATATTAACCAAAAATATTATTAAAATATTGGCGTTTTAAACGTAAACAGATACAAAATGTATTAAGTACATTGACTAAATATTTACATGCAAGTAAACTTCATTATCGTCTGCATGTCGTGTCCATTAAGGATGTAATGTCGTCATGACTTCCAACAACTTCCTAACCCCTGTAAAAAAAAGTTCTTAATAACGTTTGTCGCTTGCTGTCACCTTCCTTGCGGCAATCTATTCACACAAGCTCGTCAGATAGGTCAGCTGCTTCTTATCCCCTGACTTTTTTTGCCATCGATATATCCTGTGAGCGTTATATTCCCACGCGCTCTTTCCTCATCATGGCTCCAAGAAATGTCAGCTTTGTTTGGTTAATTCCGTGTAGGAGCATCCTTTCTGTTTCCATTTTCCTTAAAGCGTCTTTTGCTTCCGCATTGCGTTCATGGTATTTTCAGCATCCTTCCGTAGAACCACATTTCTCTTGACTCCAGTCGACTCTTCACCTTTGAAGGAGATCGTCCAAAACTCACTGCCATATAGGAGAACAGATAATCCCATAGAACTCTTTTTCTTGTTTCTAGCGATTTTTTCCTATTTCTTAATACTCTGCTTAGCTTTTGGGATGCATATTTAGCTATCCCGATCCGCCTTTGAATTTCAGTGTCACACTTTCCGTCCTCTGCTAAAACACTTCATTAAATAACCGCACTTGTTTGATTTTGGTATCTCCGATTTGCAGTTCGCACTTTAAGTTTATCTTTTGCTAACAACCATGCAGTCTGTCATCTTGCAGTTAATGTTTAATCCTTTCTTTTCGCATTTTTTTATTAGCTTCCGTAGGAATTTTTGTAGATTTCTGTCTGTGTCTGCTATAAACACTGTGTTATCTGTATCCCTCATGTTAAGATTGTAGACCATACAACCTAATTTAGTAATTCTCTATCTTGATACGTTCTTGGGTGTATATTAAACAATTAATAAAAAATGTCCTTTTTCCATCTTTCTATATTCTAAATTAATATCTCTCATCTTCATACTACTTCTTCATCTTTTTTTTTTCCTTTCGTATCTTTCTCATTTTGCCATCTCTTCCTCTTCTCATTTTTTTTTCTAATCAATTCTTCCCAAGCAAGGCGATAATGCCACTAAGACTCAAAAACCAACTGAGGGTACAAGAGAATGAGAAAAATTTAGAAGGAATCGAAAAATCCGTATCGAGAAAATTGTTCAAAAAATTATTCGAAAACAATTATTCAAAAAACATTTATTTGAATTGTAAATTGTTTGAATGAAAATTAATCGAAAGGACAATTATACTAAATGAAAATTATTCGGAATACCTATGTTTGAAATATATATGTGGTCTTGCTTTGAGAGAGTCAGTGCTGCTTTACCTAGAATTAATAACGCCTTTTTTGCATCAAGTGTGATAGTACAATATGGAAATTCTTAGACACTCTTAAAAGAGATCAGGACTTGCAAGAAATTCATATTGTAATAGTAAGAGTGGGGTTACGAAAATATCAAGCGCGAAGAAATACCGCGACGTAAATGGAAAAATTACTGGCATCCTTTAATGAGTACTCTTCACTAGTTGACTATTCACGTGCAGTATCATATAATTTCAGGTTATGAGGATCTTTTAATAAAATCGGTCCTCTGTTAAAACACTTCTTTAAATTTTGTAAGAATTTTTGTAGATTCTTTTCTGTGTATGCTATGAACACTGTGTTATCTGTATCCCTCATGTTGTGAAGATTGTAGCCCATACAACCTAATTTAGCAATTTTCTATCTTGATAGGCTCTTGAGTCTGTATTAAATAAAAATGTTCTTTTTCCATCTTTCTATATTCTAAATTATTTCTCTCGTTTTCAAACATCTTCATCTTTATTTTCTTTTATATCTTTTATGTCTTTCTCACCTTGCCCATCTCTTCTTCCTCTTATCGTTTTTTTTTTTTTTTTGCTCCTTCCTCTTTCGACGTCTTCTACGCCATTACTGATATTTTTAACTTATCGCAGCAAAACAAATTTGTTAATTGAGTTCAGGGAAACCCAATCAGACTCACTTGGCGGGAGCGATGTGTTTGCTGTCCTTGCTTATTCGAAACCCAGGAATCTTTTGCGTTCTCCCAATGCTGAAATCTGATAGCCACACGCGTGCCTTGCTTTTTTTCCTCTGCGCCATATCCGCGGTCTCAGAACACGCTTCACCAAAGCATCTCCACTTTTCTTTCACGTATCGACGTTTACACAAGCTAACAATACTGATTTAATATTGGCAATTCTTTAGTACGTAAATTGATGCGCCTGCCGCCTCATGCGCAATGTTTTGTTTATATTGGATTACCCAAATGTTCGCTTTTGTCGTTAGATTGTATTCAAAGTGATCAGAAACTGGGCTTACGCATAGTGATTTCAAGTTGAGCTGGTCTTTCCAATCAGATGACAAGTACTAATAACTACCAAAAATAGTTTAAATTTCTGCGACACATAATGAGAAAAGAGTAAAATCAAGAGAGGCAAAACGAGTAGCGAGCAAATAAACTAAACTTAAATGGGTGTCAAGAGTTACAGAGAAGAGGTGCCAAGGATCAAAACTTACTTGAAGCAATAAAAGTTATGGAGAGCCATGATTGACATAGGCACTTAAAGTCACATAAATTTAGAAAAAACAAATATGGGCACTTAAAGTCACATAAAGTTAGAAGAAAAACATAGGCACTTAAAGTCACATAAAGTTAGAAAAAAAAACAATCTATAAACATTTTGTTGATCCTTTCTCTAAAACGAAGAGATCCAACACATCAATAGCTTTGTATTCAAACGAATACGTGTGCGAGCGTCACAGTTAGGAGCTAACTGCACTATTTTGTTTCCCAGATTAGTTCGTTAAACAAGGAGCCTATTTGATGATCAACATAGTTTTTCTAATCATTTTTTTTTCTAATCAATTCATCCTAAACAAGGCAATAATGCCATTAAGACGCAAGAAGCAACCGAGAAAAATCCGTATCGAGAAAACTGTTAGAAAACAATTATTCAAAAAACATTTATTCAAATTGTAAATTGTTTGAATGAAAATTAATCGAAAGGAAAATTATAATAAATGATAATCATTCGAAATACCTATGTTTTAAATACATATGTAGTCTTGCTTTTAGAGAGTCAATGCCGACTTAGATGCTTACAACTAATAACGCCCTTCTCTGCATCAAGTGCCATCCCACGATATGTAAATTCTTAGACACTCTTAAAAGAGAACAGGACTTGAAAGAACTTCATAATGCAAAAGTAAGAGCAGGTTGCCAAAATATCAAATGTGCCAAGAAATACCGCGACGTAAATGGAAAACTTAAAAAATTACTGCCATCCTTTAACGAGTCCTTTTCAGTAGTTGATTATTTAAGTCTAGTGTCATATAACTTTAAAGGATTTTTTCTTACTAATTTTTTTTATTAACGATATTTGTATTTCGAATATCATTTGTGTATTTCTTTTTTTAATTTTTACATTTTTATTGCAATAAAGAATTTTACATTTCGAATAATTATCACTTAGTATAATTTTCATTTCGAGTAAATTTCATTCAAACAATTTAAAATTCGAATAAAAGATTTTCGAAAAAATTTTCGAATAATCGTTTTCGAACAGTTATTTTCAAACAATGTTCACATACTCCGGACATCAAACCTAAACAGAAAACAAGGGACAAACCTGTAGTCCTAATCAAAAAGATCAGTGAGGATAATGAACCGGACAGTAATTCTAACCCTCTACTCATATATTATGACGGTTCTATGTAGGATACAGTCGGAGGACGTATATTTTCTATGAAATTTCTCGGGCATTCAGGTCGGTAAATGATGTCAATACTGTTTACTATTAACAAATCATTCACTTAAATATTTGTGTCTATATAAATAACGTAGAACAATAAAATATATAAAATAATTTTCGGACTTCGTCCATTTTATAATATATGACGTCATTAATTTACGTTAAGATACGCTTCGAGGGAAATCATGGGAAATTTGTAGTTTAAAAACAGTAATTCGTCCTTGTTGACCCTACGTTTCCCTCCTAGCTAAAATGGTATAAGTCGTCAGATTATGTGACGGTTCCGTGTAGGATTCAGGTTCGATTACTGTTGGAGGACGCATATTTTCTATGAAATTTTTTGGATATTCAGGCCGGTAAATTTTGTTAGCACTGTTTATTATAAACAGAGTATTTACTTAAATATTTGTGTCTATATAAATAACATATACCAATAAAATAGATAATTGTGTGTGTGTGTGTGTGTGTGTGTATGTGTGTGTACAGTCATAGAGATACTGAAGCGTATAAAATATGAATGTAGATTTTGTGAATGGTCGGAAGAAAAAGTCTGCTTCTTAGCGAATTCTTTTGCACAAATATTCTCTCTTCTCCTTTCATTTAAGCATCACGTTCTGAAAGTAGCCGACATTTCCTTGTATCACAAATACGTTCCTCGTTTCAAAAATTATCATCTGCCCATTTCATTTGTAATTGAAAGCAGTAGCCAGAAACAACATCATGTCTGCCAACCCCATTTTCCCTTAAAAGAAGACATAAGGAAATAGGAACACAGGTAATTTATCCTCTGTAATCTTTTCTTTTCCTCCTCCATATTTTATCTTGTTTCTTTCTTTGCTAATCACAAGCAGACGATATAATTTTATAAAACGCCCCGTATCTGTAGAGAGTTTTTTTAAAAGAACTTTTTTTTTTTCTTTAACATTTTAGTTGTATTAGAAAGTGTGTTCATGGACTCTGTTGGTGGCAGCTTTTACCCTGTGGCGCAAGCTTGCCTTGTCGTTGGAAAGTTTAAGTTACATTGAGATGTGTTAAACGAAAAATGTCGATGTAAAGTGAAGAGGAATATATTTTTTCTTGCCTTTACTTTTTTTTCTTTGGTGGCGGTCGGCAAGCGAACGCTGATTTATTTTATAAAGCAACATCGTAAATGGTTGCATTCAGGTAGAAAGTGGAAGAATTCATTGGAGCAGAACGGAAAGAGAACAGGATAAAGAGAAATCGGCGAAAGAGGGTGTCAGGAATCAAGAAAAAAATGTAAGAAAGAAACGCTGAGGTTTTCTGAAGAGTTGGGAGAGAATATCGAATGCAAATCGCAAGCCTAACAGACGAAAGCTGGAAAAATCTGGGTCGAGTAGGGGCGTGTAAATAAAGACGCTATCATTTTCGATACAGTGCAAATAGCATCCGAAACTTTCGACAATACAAGAAGCGAAAAACAGATTAAATAAATACTAAAAACTAGAGGAAATATTTCTACATTGTAAATTAGAAAAAAAAGCTAAGGAAAGTAATATATTTTCTCGTATATATATATATATATATATATATATATATATATATATATATATTCTCGTATATATATGTATATACATACATATGTATGTATATATATATATATATATATATATGTGTGTGTGCATGTATATATGTAATATTAGGCAGCATATATTTATATATAAAGAAATAATCATACATAGAATCAATCGGCAATATTAATGCGATTAATGGCGAAATTACTTCGCTAGTAGAATATAATGTATGAATTAAAATACTGTTAATCCATTGAATGATGTGATCCTCATTTATAAAATTTCCTGTGAAAGAAAAACTACTAAAACCTATCACTCTATTAATTGAACTATATACTTAGTTTATGTTATGTTAACTGAAAAACACTTGTAAAAAAAATAATTCGTGGATTTACCATATTACAAAATTCATATAAAAAGTCTCACTTGAAATTTAGAACTTTAGCGTTGCGACTCGCACGTTCCGAGATTGTACAACCGTCAATAAATAGCACACTCTTAAAAAAAAACATCGTTCGGTCTACAAACAATTATTTCGTCTTCAAGTTTTAACTTTAAACGAAAAAAAATTACAGCCTGATGATGAAGACATGGATCTTTGAAAGTATTTGCTTAACTTACAAAATATACACTAGAAATATGTGACAAAAGTTTTATAAATGAAGATCGCATCATTCAATGGATTAACAGTATTCTAATGCATACATTATGTTCTACTAGCGAATGGATTTCACCTTTAATCGCATTAATATTGCTGATTGATCCTATGTATGATTATTTCTTTATATATATATATATATATATATATATATATATATATATATATATAAAGAATTAATGGATTGATTTTTAATCCGACATATTATTTCAAACGTAATTATAGTGCATATTTTTATTTAAAATATAAAAATATGCGTTCCGATACAGGGTTCGAAACTGCATCCCCATCAAACAAAGGCTGACCTAGGTTAAATCTCTGCTGAAGGACGCATTTTCTTTACTAAGATTTCTCGCATGTTGATGCCGATAGACGTCATACACACTTAATAAGTAAAAATGATGGGTCTTTTTCAAAGAAGTATTCCATATAATAACGTTATATATATATATATATATATATATATATATATATGGAGAGAGAGAGAGAGAAGGAGAGTGAGAGAGAAAGAGACCGACCGACAGACAGACATTTTGGAAGTTCAAATTTGTCTGGAAAGCAAGAAGCCGGAAAAGAGTTTCACAAGCGAGAAATGCGGCAAAAGAAACTGTTAGTAAGGAACTTGTCGTTACATCTAGCCATTTCAACTGTAAAATGACGGGACTTTGTTGTCAATCTCGGAGTGTGCTTTATTAGAGCAAATTTCATCAGAACAATGAATGTATTTATATAAAAGTCACAGGGAAGGTACATTTCGGCGGTGGGAATGGAACTGAAGACTGAATGTCAGGTCACGACCAATAACATTGCAGATTCTTCTTTGGATTTTATCAAGAATCTCTAAATATATCGCAGGAGCAGTAGATCCTATGTAGCAGTAATATTCTAAACGTGGACGAATGGTAGACTTATAAATATGTAAGATGGATTATACAGAAGAAAATTGCACCACACAATTAAGCAACTTTCCTAGCAGCAGATCTAGCAATAGATTCAATATAATCTTTCCACTTCATGTCAGCAGAGAACGTTAGCCGAAAAAGGCACAACGATTCACTTTCTTCTAAGTTGACATCAGCTATGCTGATGAAGACAAAAGAGTTTCTCACAGGCGATTAAAAGCGAGTAGTTTTGTTTTGGAATCATTACAATTAATAAACCATTTCTTGCTCCAGCTAAAAACAGGTTTGTCCTTATCGAACTGACAAGATTTTGTTTTGCTGTTGTTTATTATGTAGCTTAAGAGTTGTTCAACATATTATAATATAATATATGCAACAGTATAGTTATATATATATATATATATATATATATATATATATATATATATATATATATATAATACAGTATGCAAAAATATAATTTATATATATATATACATATATATATATAATATATATATATACATATATATATATATATATATATATATGTATGTATATGTATATATATGCATCAATCATTGAAAACGGCCGACAAGGAAGATTTAATTAATCTTTTATTGAGTTTTTCCAGCAGTCTAACATTCTTCCGTTTTCAAATGACCAACATAGTGTACCAATTCCTGTGCCCTGTACAAGACTATGTCACTTTTTAAAAACCAGTGACCTAATATCGAACACACTACTACCTCACTGATTAGACGTCTTGCCTGCCACCTGTAGCAACAGAGTGCGATCAATAAATATTTATTAACTCATAACTTCCAAGAACCTTTAAGAAAAATTCTAGTTGACAATACAAGGATTCTTTTTCAGGTCACATAGTCGTACAGAGATTGTCATTGCGGAAGCTCTGCTTAGTAAAATTTATTCTCTTACTATCAATCTTACACTATTTAGGAGAGGAGACGATGTGTTAAAACTGTTCTAAAAATAGAAGTTTTATCCCGGTCATCTGTCCGCGCACAGCAGGTGACATCCAAGAAGCACAAAAACCGCTCGAACTCCACACTGTAAAATTACTATGTAGCAGCTAGAGACAGAATTTCACCAAATTGAAGTTCTAAAATATTCAAAAAAGAAATTGAAAACACTGATAAAATAAAAGCAAGAAATCGCTTTAAGAAAGTCACAAAAAGACAGAGAAATAAAAGGGGCTAAAAACCCAGAAAGGTTGGAATTGGCCAGCAAGAAAATATTCAAAGAAGATGGTATACGAATATAAACAGGGAGAACGATGAAAACAACCAAAAACTATGACAGACAAGAAGGCAACCTAACTAGTCGATTTAAGCAAACATCACAAAATGAATGCAAAATGTTGGGTAAAGTAGAAAATAAAATTCCCTTTAGTACTGATCGTAATTCTATGGAATTGATCATTACGTCAGAGGTTGTATCCTTCATGAATATCGTAAGCCAACAAAACTTAAAAGACCGTAGTGGTAGGTCGAATAATGTTTTGTGCTAATATTATATGAAAGAAAATTATTTTTCCTTTCAAAGTTAATGATGGCGTCAAAGAGAATGCATTAATTCACCGTAGGCATTGGTGATAAAATTGGTTGAAATTTATTATCAAGATCTACTAATGATTAAATGGTATCACCGCAAAACTTGGAGTTAGGAGAGATAAATGAATATGTAATATTATTTATTACCAGTAATACTTTATCTCTTAACATTAAGCACTTTAATTAAAAATCTGCTTGTTTAAAAAGCGTTATCTTCCAGAAATACCCTAGTTTGCTGTAATTTGTCACTATATATATTTGTAACTTCATATATATATATATATATATATATATATATATATATATATATATATATATATATATATATATATATATATATATCATAATTAAGTAATTCATCGAGTCTAGAAAAAAACCTCAACACAATGCAGAAAGCACTGGACGGGCGTTTCGTCCTATATTTGGGACTCATCAGCAGTGCGCATCCACTACCGAGAATTGAACACAGACCGTTACGATACGAGGCAAAGATCATACCAACTGTTCGTCTGTGACGAAGAGGTAACGGATTAGACTCGATATAGTGCCGCTCATCACAAATTGCGGGGTGTAAGCATTCGAGTTTCCCTTACACATAGGACTGTGCCACTACAAGCCACAGCTACTAACCCCACACCGCTCCATTCAGAGTATTAGAAGTCAGTTCAAACAAGGATATACAAATTGTATATACATTATTAGGAGGATTTGAGATAATCATAATTAAGTAATTCATCGATATATATATATTTCTTCTAGACTCGATGAATTAATTATGATTATCTCAAATCCTATATATATATATATATATATATATATATATATATATATATATATATATATATATATATATATATATAAATTATATATATATATATATATTCATACACGTTTCATTAAATAATATAGACAAGTGTTGTCTATTTATTTTATGTAAATTTTTTTCGTAACGTCTGATAAGTTTAATAGCATTATCGTTGAACGAAGAAAGAAATTCACAATATTGATCCATATTTCTTTTTTAATACAATCTAAGCTTTCGGCTTACTTAAGCCATTATCAAAGATGTCAATTACAACATATTAAGCAATATACGGACAAGACAGTGATGATAGTCTGTCAATGTTTACATAGAAGATTTCTAAGCAACGATAAACACGTGCATATAAGACGCTAGAAGCGAAAATCGCACCGCATCTCATGACGTCACACATGACCACACGAGAGTGAATTGTAGAAGTATGAAGTATGGACAGCCGTTGGTATAAACCAATGACTTCTGTTACCAATTATAGACATTTAAGAATATTTGTAGAGATGCCATAATTGATTTTGTTTAGGTTGGGTTTCAACTGTTTGATGTATAATGCTTCAAGGATTTTTAGTTTTTCTCTATTGTTTTCATGTCGAAGTATAATTGTGTTTTCGACAAGTATTTTAAGGAATTGTGTGTGCAGGCAGAGATGTTGTTTTAAATGCTTATATATATATATATATATATATATATATATATATATATATATATATATATATAGGGTGGGTAAGCAAAATTTATTTACAATAACTTCAGTAATTTACAATAACTTTCTTTGTAAATTTTGCTTCCCCACACTGTATATATATATATATATATATATATATATATATATATATATATATATTTGTGTGTGTGTGTATGTGTGTGTGTGTGTGTGTAATTCGACAGCATATCTTCATTCAAAGATGTTTTAGTAATAATACAGACATATTATGCCTATTTATTTTTTGTTTTTTATGTTTTTTTCGTGTTTAAAGAGGTGATGACGACAAACTGATTACTTTATCAGTGAAACATAATTTTAGAAAATGACGTAAGCGCCTTTTTTATATAATTTTCAAGTACTCACTAATCTTTAAAAATTTGGAAAATATTCTCTGTAATCTATTTTTAGGAAAGTTGGCGCTAAATTTACTATAATCATCGCTCTTATTTTCTGATAATGTCGTGTATGATCGCCCATAATTTAAAAAATGGACAAGTTTATAGACATAAAAAAATTAAAAAAAAAATGTTTGAAGACTGGTATTAAACTTTTCCACTTATGATTAGTAAATATAGTTTAAACTTATTAATAATATAACCTAAAAAGCAGATATTAATACAAAATTTTAAAAAATTTATATAAGTTTGTAAAATATAATTACAATTAAAAAATGAAAACAATTCTTATAAAAATTCATTATTCATGATTTTTTTTTCTTAATACAATAGAGTCCTTCATATACCTTATAAAAGCAATTAACTGTTTATGTAATTAAATAATGTCATAATTTTATTGATTTTTTTATTTTAGTATTCGTATCAGATTTTCGGTAAATGGTCTATCTGTTTAACAAAAACAGATTGATGATTTAAATTCTGCAATGTCTTCTGCTTTTAACTTATATAACTGATTAAAATTAACTGATATTTTAATTTCTCGAAATTTCATAAATTTAATTATGTGAGGGTAACAGATGTAAAAATACTTTTACCAAGATTTTCTTAAAACAATGATTTAAAAGTATTTAATTCATTTGTGAATAGTTCCTGAAAATGTCATTAAAATCTGACAATAAATTAATTTTTCCAAGAATTTCCAAAACAATGTTTTACGCCCCCTTCCCAAATAAAATGCCCATAGAAATCTTTGGCTCACCACTGAAACAAAAATATTTTTAACCCCAATTTCGATTTATAGAACAATTAATAATACTTTGGTCTTCCCTTTTTATAATAACATAAATATTTTGACACATATTGCTTTGTTTTCATCAAGTTTGAAGCCTTTTCTTATCACAGAATGCCCTTTTTCTGGGGTAAAGATGGAGGTACCTATATAAAGGAATAAGATCTTTATGCGTTGGGGTTTTAGGGACAAGAAAATCATCACGTCTCATGGCTGAAGGAAGCTTGAGATGTTTGATTTTTTTTAAGAAGCATTGAAAAAATTATATTTGTTAGACAAAAATAACAATTATCTGCATGGCTTTGTTGTTCTCTCCAGAACATCCGGACAGCAAAATTAAAGGCTGCGTTTTTGTCATGAAACGATGCAGTTAGTCCCTTGTAACAGGGTTTACAATAGATGCATGGAGACCAGAATTTGTCCTGATCTACAATTTTACGGTCAAAATAATGAATGTAAGCAACTTTCAGGAGAGGAGTAATTGTTTGGTATTTAGCAACTCTTATGATTTCCCCATACATATAAAAGAATGTACTTGCATTGTTGATGCATCCTCGGTGTTATCAAGTCCCTGAAGCTATTGGAAAGATACAATGTATTAGCTCACAAAAATTTGGAAAACAACATGAGCATTGATCATATTTATAGTTACGTCACTACATACTGGACATTTGAATTTGAAGAGGGATTAATTTTGCCATGATGAAACTTAGCTGAGCTTAGGACACGAAAGGCGGCCATTATGTCATTTGTTTTTAAAAGAATATAATTCCTAAAATGTAAAATTATAAAAAACAATGCCCTAAATGGGAAATAGGCAGCCTTCAATGCATGTACATGTATACATTTTACGGATATCTGTACGTGTGTATAGATATCCGTAGAGGTGATGAATGAAAACTGATTTCAAATCTGAAATCAGAATCCAAAATTAGTTTAGAACCCCTATTTTTATGCTTTCCTAAATTTCTTTGTAAACTAGTGTGCATTTTGCCTATTATATTTATAAATATCTACAAGTTAGCAGAGACATTCACGAGTCTATCATGCCATCCAACACGGTCCTGCATCAGAGTCAGATGGTCATTTGTATCATCCTGTGTCGCTAGATAGCTGGTCAATATAATTAATTGCTTGGCGAAAAACCCATCTTGTGCTATAGATAGGTATCCAGAACAGTAGATCACACGCCAATTCTTGTTTTGTTCGCAAGCAGTACTCTGAAAAGCGCATGGTACGTTCATTTAAGATCGTACAAATATCAGAGATGGGTCTACAGAGCTGTAATTTAGTTCGAATTTATCTCTAAGAGGTATTAAGGATAGCTGTCAGCGACCGGGTGTAGGTTCCATCAAGATTAGACTCAAAAACGGATACATAATTCCTGACAAGGAAGAAAATATTACAAAAATACAACAAAAAACACGAATTTTGGACTTTGTATCAGCAATTTTTATCCAAATGTGCAACAATTGCTCCATAAACTGGAAATATGAGAGAAAAAATAAATACAAAGATCTTGCCCGTTGAATGCAATACAAATGGTTTAAATTCTCTAAGTCTTTGGCTCTTTCTCTCTTTCTATCTATCAATATATATATATATATATATATATATAGAGAGAGAGAGAGAGATAGATAGATAAATAGATAGATAGATAGATAGATAGATAGATAGATAGATAGATAGATAGAGTGCGAGAGAGAGAAAGATACATATTAACATAGATACATAGATAGGCATACATATGTATAAGTATGTAATGTAGAATGAAGAATAATGTTAAAATGCATAAGGATTCTATAAATTATACGAGCTAAGCCAGTAAGACAGGTGCATTACAAAAAAGTAATTTATCTATTAGTCAAGCCTTCCAAATGCTTCCAGTCTTTTCAGGCATATTTCTGTCCCCCGTTGTGTGAATTTAACAAAGTCGCTGCAAAGTCCTTTCATACATAAAGTAACGAAGTCCCAGCAAAAAAAAAATCTTAGAATTAACGCTAAACATTCCCAGATTTACTTCTCACCTCATTAGCGCCTGTTTTTCAGCGAAAACTGTTCATTTTTTTTTTTTGTCTACAGACTTTTTTTTCTAATGCCGTTCTCGTTCTGTTTTCATTTCCATCTTTTCTCTCTTTTATTCCTGCTTTTATTCTAGATAGATCCATATTGTACTTGTATTATTTACTTCTCAAATTGGCAGCGATTGCCTCGGAATATAAAATCTTTTGCAAAATTAGATGCTTGTCTTGGTATCTTTGTGATAGGCACAAATAATTCTCATATCAGATATTCTTTTTTATCTTATTCCATTTTCTATATCTTTTTTTTCTTCTTGTGTTCGAATGATTTTCGTTTTACATTCTATTTCGCCCCACCTCTCTTTTTTACATTTCTTTTCCACTTTCAATTCCATGACTATTAAAATGTTCCGTTACTTTCACTTTCGGTTAGAGTTTCAATTTCACTTCTGCTTTCACTTTCGCTTTTAACTTTTACTTCAATTGCTACTTTGAAGATTTTTTAGACTTCCAGTTCACTTTCTAACATGTTCCTTTTCACATTGGTTTCTATTTTGACTTTTGTTCTCTAATTACATTTTCCCTTTTTTTTTTTACTTTCACTTTTGTTTTTTACTTATTTTTTTGCTTCTGCTGACATTTGCCCTAATTTTCTTACGTTTTCTAATTTTACTTTTGTTTCGACTTTTGTTTTTTTATTTCTACTTTCATTTCCGGTTCCATTTTCATTGTGTGTTTTCACTCTCCAAGCAGCTAACAGGCTGCTGCTCTACTTTTCACACGTCTTTTGCTTTAATCTTAACGCGTTTGCTTATATTTTTTCTATCTTCTTTACAATTTCCAGATTATAAACCTTTTTATTCCCTTCATTTTTATATTTCTTATTACTCGCATTACTATATTCCACAGAAGATTTTTGCAATTTTGAAAATGAACCCTAAGTAATATTTTAAATAAATTCAATGTTAAAGAGATGCTCATCCATTTAAGAATTTAAACGTGCTTAATGTTGAAGCATTATCAGTTTTACGAGATCAAAGTAGACAATATTCCTTGGGAAACCGTTCTTCTATTCCTA
Organism: Acanthosepion lycidas; assembly: GCA_963932145.1. Classification (NCBI taxonomy): domain Eukaryota; kingdom Metazoa; phylum Mollusca; class Cephalopoda; order Sepiida; family Sepiidae; genus Acanthosepion; species Acanthosepion lycidas. The sequence goes on along the minus strand of OZ010593.1, from coordinate 48,912,384 downwards.
GAGTTTTTAACTACGATTCATTTCATTAAATGATGTGTTTTCTAAAATTTTGCCTCTTCAAGAATATTTAAGAACTAACATGGGATTTTTTTCTTGTGAAAATCAAGAAAGATATTTTTACTGGCCATGAATTAATACAAGAGTTACTGCAATAATAGGTTAAAGCATATGTATTAGGTTGGTGCAAAAATAATGTCGTTTTCTCACATATGTTACTTTTATATAAAACGACATTATTTTTGCACCAATATAACGTATTTTCTTCTGTATAATTCGATAAGTTTTAAGCAAAAATTAAAGTAAAAAAAATGGGGTGATATTATACATAATACAGGTTTTCAGAAATGATTACTCACCTTAAAAACCTCCTATTTGAAACAGAAATATGATAAATACACTCAGCACAATATATAATAAAACTCAAAGTAGGTGTTGATTATAGTTGTTTTGAAAAGGTATTTGATATGTCGGTAATTATTATTCTTTGATAAAATGTCCGAAATTGATTTAAAAAATTACTAAACAGAATATACAAGATCTGTTAATTTTGATGAAATTAATGTTACAACAAAGGCCTAGCTATTGCATAAATGATGTACTTTTTTAAACTTTTTTCCGCTTATTGCAGTGGTAAGGTGCTGCTGCAGGTCTGGAATCTCCGGAACCGGGATTCTTCTCCAACTCTAAAATATAGAGAGAGAACACACTTGACCACAGCCAAAAAACTTGAACAAATGGAGCGATTATTCACCTGCATTCCCCACTGAAACAGGATGTAATACAATGTCGTTTTTAACGTGGGTTGCCCATATACATTAATAGGTATACGGACCAGGGACAAAAATTACCCAGTCCCCAGGACCACTGATCACACTGATATCGATATTACACTCCCTTAGTCCATTGAAGAAAACTGCCGCAGGGCTTGAATCCCAGAAAGCGGGCGCCTCCTACCATCTAAAATGTTATAGTGGAACACACCTGTTCTATAGTTAATAGACTCTCCCAACTATAATAAGTAGGAGTAGGAGTAGTAGCAGTCGCGGAGTCGCTCAGTGAGTTGGTCAGCCAGTCGATGTCGGACGACCGTTAGTCGGATATTAAAGTATCAGCCACCACAACTAGATTACTGCGTCATTACCTATTATATCAAGTTCCTAACGTTTTGTACGTCGAACCTATTTTAGGACCGACTTAGTACAAATACAAGCCTCCACTGTGAAACCACTCTACAACATAAAATAAGAACAAAACAGATACTACACCATCATTTCAGCCCAAAGGCTTGAAAAATAGGGTCGATAATTACAACGATGTGAATTTTTTGTTTCATGTTCCTTCGCTTGTTGATACAAAGTTTGAAAATTTAAGATGGTTTTAGAAAAATAAAACAGTACAAAATATATACGTAAGTAACCCCGAGATTATTAGATCGTGATATAAAAAGTTTAAACTGGTACTAGTCAATTTTAAATGGTAAATATATTACGGTATTTTCATGTGGATACTACATTGAATTTTTAATCGATTTTTAATGTTACAATTTTAAAAACTAATCACATAAGGATGTTTCTACTGCGAGATCGTATTATACCCAAGGATGTAATTTGTGCCCTATTTTTAGCTTCAGAAACACGGATAGAATTATACACAAGAAAATACGGTAATATACACGCTAATATTCTAAAATATCGCAAATGAATTTGCTAAACTATTCAATGCAAGTAATTGTACTCTACGAATGCACTGAAATTATTTTCATATGAGAATGCAAGACAATTGACTAGAGATGCATTGCAAATGATTTCAGCCTAGAAATGCATTGTAAATCCCTTTAGTGAAGAAGAAGAAGAAGAAGAAGAAGAAGAAGAAGAAGAAGAAGAAGAAGAAGAAGAAGAAGAAATATAGAGAGATTTCTGTTCTCGAATTTGCAATACTAGATGCAGTACACCCAGGTTCCTTTGCCGGTTTGATGTGAAGTTGAAGCCAAACCTATTTCGGTACAATAACATAATAGTTACTTAGAATCATGTAAAAAGTAAGTTGAGGTTTTTGAGACAAATAATGACTGTGTGGAGAACATATTGAAATCAAGAGGATTCGATGGAAAAAAAAAAGGAGTAAACTACATGACGTGCTTGCGTAAATTGATGATAGAACAAGAACGATGAGTGATAGTAACGGGACAAATACTGCTTAGAGCTAGAAAGAAAAAAAACAGCAGTGATCCTCTTCGTTTTGAAGAGGCAACGCATTTTAAAACTAAAGAAAGGGATTGTCAGTCGTCAGGAATTAATGCAAACGTTACCAACAGAAGAAGTGATATTAGATGTGTAATTTCGATTCCATTCGTTAATTTGTAAAACGGAATATGTAACTCCAAAAGGAAGGAAAAATAGCATTTTTGATTTATAAGTCGGCCATTACGCAAAGTCCGCAGAGGGCAACATAGATAAATCAACGTAGACACTGTAGTCGAGATTTAACCGCATACACTCTTCAACAAATGTCCAATATAGGTGTACGCATGCGCCTGGCCGAGTTATATGTTCGCCTATTGGATTTGCTTTGATTCATAGCATCAACCAGCCTGCAAGAGATGTTATGTAGAGATTAGTACGTTCGTATTTTATATTCATCTTTATCTAACCAGACTTTAATACAATTGTCAAAAGTGTCGGGTTCGGAAAAAAAACAACGAGCTCATAAGTTATGTCTTTTTTTCAATACCGGCAAAAAATGCAATTTAATATCTTTGTTATATCGACATACAAGTAACTATAACATTTGCTTGCCTTTTATAAAACGCATTAATGTTGGTACAATGAAAGAGATCGGTCTATTTTTATTCACAAAAGATACTAATCAAGTATTAGTAGGGAGAAACATACCAATATAGGGTATGAGTAATGTGTGTAAATGTTGCAAGTTAGCAGCCAACAGAGAACTGGCTAAGAGTCATTTTAGATTGCAACTCAAAGGAGGTCCGTTTTGGCTTTGTGTGGGAGAAATATTTTATGAAACAATAAAGGTCAAATCATTTTTTTTATGTCTGATAACATAAAGCTTTTTGTTCCTCACTTTTCACACGAGTTTAACCAAAAACAAACAAAATCCTTTTTATGCTTTATCGTGTTTTATTTCTCGAAAATTTACAATTTCTGTTTCCAGGTTTTAATACAATCGGTCGTAAAATTACTTCCAGTGGATTAAACATTAAATTATTTGCAATGTATTTCTATAGTAAAATTATTTATAGTGCCTTATATAGTAAAATTATATGCAGTGCATTCTATAGTAAAATCATCTGTGTGAAATTGTATTGAAATTTATATACACTGCATATCTATAGTAAAATCATATAGTCAGTTTATATGCAATACATATTTATAGTAAAAATCATTTATAGTGCATTATATAGTAAATATATATGCAGTGCATTACCATAGTAACATCATCTGAAGGTCATTATATCGTAAATGTATATGCAGTGGATATCTATAGAAAAATCAATTGAATTGCATTATTTAGTAAAATTATAAGCAATCCATTTATACAGTAAAATCATGTGTGAATTATATAGAAAATTTATATGAAGTGCAGATCTATAATAAAGTCATGTGTTGTTCATTATATAATAAATTTATATACAGTGTATTACCATAATAACACCATCTGGAGCGCATTATATGTAAATGTATATATAGGATGCGCGTTGTTGTGTAATTGATATCGGTTCGAATTCCAGTCGAGTTCATTAGAATCACTTAGGCAAAAATACCATTGGGAAAGGTATGAATCCATCTCTTCCCCCACTAGGCATGGGTTGAATAGCAGGACAGACAGAGTCCTTTAACCTTTGTTGGCAACCAGTCTACAGCAGAAAGACAAAACCTGCCTCGTCAGTCATGTATCGAAAGATATATGATCCCCCAAGCGTGAATCACGAATGACACTTAATTAACTGATATTCCATGGGGCATCTATTTACTATCGCAAAATCATTTCGAGTTCAGTGTAGGGTAAAATTATTTGCAATGTATATCTATAGAAAAAATCATTTCAAGTGTATTATAGGGTAAAATTATTTGCAATGAATTTCACTAGCAAATCCCTTTGCAGAAAAGTATGTTCGCCTATTGGATTTGCTTTGATTCATAGCATCAACCAGCCTGCAAGAGATGTTATGTAGAGAGTAAAATTATTTTCTATATTGTTGTATTTTAAAATCATTTGTAGTGTAAAACTATGTGTGGTGCAATTCATTTGCGGACACAGAGATAGTCTGAAAATATTTTACGAATTGGATTTGCCACATATATTATTATTATGTTTATCTAGTAAATCCTTCTGAATAGATTTTGATATTTTACAATTATTATAGAAGGCTCTTTGTCGACTTTTTGCCTTGGACTCGTCACCTACTGGTGGCTATGTCAATTTACATTAGTGTTGTTACTTCAATCTTTAGACTCTGGTCATGTAAGCTTTATCGGTTACCATCTGTTCATTTTTTACTGATAAATCTCTTGTATCTTGGTTTTTTATGCATTTAGTTGTATTTGTTGTTAAGTATATTTTTACCTATTCCGTTATTATTATTATTACTATTATTTTGGTGGTGGTGGTGGTGGTGGTGGTGATCGAGTGTGTTGGCGGCCGTCGAGGTGCTGATAGTGGTCATGGCGGTTGGGCTGGTCATAATGGTAACATTTCGACGGTACCAGTTTGTTCTTTATATCGTAATATACCTCAAAATACTCCTATCATTAATGTAAACTATAAAAAAATCATTGCCGAAGAATGAAGGTAGTTAAAATAATAGCGGTGTCAAGGGAAAAACCTCCCTTTTGATACCCCGTTTTATTTTTGTTTTCTTTTCGAAGGTCGAAGATTGTTGAAAACTCTAAAATGTCAATGAAACTAGTTCACAAACCACCAGTCGTCAGTTAAGAATCTGAGTTGAGGCAACTCCTAAAACCTCAATCGATTCTGAAACCCTACACCGAGCAATGAAGTTGTGAATAAGGGCATGAGGAAGAAAACAGTAGGAAGAATGCGACGTGTTATTTATAAGCATGAATCACCCTTTTCAACGGTGAACACTTGTAAATAACTTAAGCGAGTCATGAGGGATTCCTTTTGATCCAGCTGCTAGCATCGTATAACGATAATTTTCGCTAAAGATGCCGCCATTTAGTTGTATACTTTTAGACTATTAATGGCTGGTGAGTTAATTACAAAAGTAGCTTCCGCTGACAAACGTTTGAAAAGTTGTGACAAGCATATATATTTTGATGATACCTTCTGTCATTTTGATGAGTCAACATGTTGAACGTCCTCCTGACTAATGTCTTCGTACGTGCAATGGAGTGAACACATATCTTTTGTTCTGACCATATTTTCCCGACGATGAGTCAATTCTGATGACTATAACTCCTGATAACACACATGGGGGTTACTGGGTGTGGAAGAGTTAGAAACAAAAAGATTCTTAAGAATCTAGAACAAAAGAAGAATGATGAGGAGGATAGTAGATAGCAAGTGACATTGCATCTAAATTTTTGAAGATCAAAGTTGCCTGGAAAGCAAGCAACCGGATGGATTTTCCAAATTACTGCTTTTATACACACACCTCCGCTGATTTTTGTCGATCTATCATATATCAAATAAGTGTATCCATAAAAATAACGTATAAACAGAAAATATTTTTAACTATTTGTCGGAGTTAATCCATTTCATATAATATGTTGTCATTGATTACGTTAGGCTAAAATTTCAGAGTAGATTTGATAGATCGAAAAAAAATCGGCCAAGGTGCGTGTTTAAAAGCAATAATTCGAGCTTTGCTAACCGGAAGTTCTCTGTGGTTGAACAGTCGTAGCACGTCAGGGTTACTGATGGATTCATATAGAATAAAGCTTAGATTCCTGTCTGAGAACGCATATTTTCTACAAAGTTTGTCGAACATTCAGGCCGATAAATGTAATTAATACTGTTTAATTAAAAAACAGAGCATAAGAAATAACGTAGAAACAGAATATATATATATATATATATATATATATATATATATATATATATATATATATATATATATATATATATTAAAAAGAAGAGAGAAACCGCAAACTTTTTGGGTTGTAATGTGGATTTTTTTAAAAAATATTATGCTTTATTTTCCATAATTTTGCTACATGTGTTTCTAGCCTCGCGACCATCATCTTGAACTGCAGCAGTTCAAGAAAGACATTTGGGTCACTAACATACAAAAAAGAGAATGTCTCATATCAAGAATATTTAACATCGAAAAGCATAAGAAAAAATGAATTATTTTTTTTTTTAAATATGCGGAAATCTCCACCCTTTGCCTGATAACGGTCGCGCGATTTGATTTTTGCAAGAATTTCCAAATTTTTTCACCTGAAAGCAAGGTGCTAAAAAAATTAATGGTGAATAGTACGTACAATGTAGACGTAGAAAAAAACATACGCACCTCGAGGCGGTGTAATAGTTAGCAAGTTTGTCTCGCTAGAATATTTACGACTGAGTAGTGATTTCGATCCTAACTGGTGACTTGTGCCACATCTAAACTATGCAACTATGCTTGGAAAATCACTATATATATATATATATATATATATATATTAGGTTGGTGTAAAAATAATGACGTGATAATGTCGTTTTTTGACGTTAAAAATGACATTATTACGTCATTATTTTCTGCTCTACTTTGTATTGAGCACTCTTTTAAGAATAGTAATTGTTGGTTATTGGAATTCATTCCATATATACCAATCATATACTTGGGTATATATATATATATCTGTGTGTGTGTGTGTGTGCGTGTGCGTGTGTGTGTGCGTGTGTGCGTGTACATTCAAATAAAAATCTAACACCAGTACCTTTTCAGTCGGGCCGCCTTATACCCATATATATAGATAGATAGATAGATAGATAGATATGCGCACGCACATACGCACTATATATATATATATATATATATATATATATATATATATATATATACATACGCACACACACAGTATATATATACAAGTTTTATTAATACACACACACACACACACGCACATATATATATATATATATATATATATATATATATATATGTATGTATGTGTGTGTGTGTATAAAATTTATTAAAGAGAACTCATAAAATAAACAATTAAGATTTTTATTGAATTTTTCTTGCATTCAGTTTTTTTTTTCTACACATAAACTCTGTAAAAACTGTTCAAATTTCTATATATCCGAGCGATTTCCGCTATTCTAAAACACTTGGATATCTAGATATGTCTGGGTTACTTAAGGAGGAAAGAAGGCTTGCAAAATTTGATACTCACAGGACAGATTCAAGTTAACAGTGCAAAGATGCGTGCCTTTATTTTTCGGCTACAGTGTGCGTCGAACAGTGCCTTTAGACAAAAATTTCTTTGTTGCCATATCCCGGATGTTTTGGCCGTTGTACGTTCCGGCCTTCTTCAGGTGATTGTAATTTTGAACTGAACCCTTTATTTTGTCCACCAGGGTAGATTAGGTCCTCTTGCCATGCCTTTTCCGTATGTCTCAATATCAGTTATCTCCCTCTAAGTCAACTCTTCAACTTTTTTGTTCACCTCAGATGTAGCCATGTATTGAACTCATAATTTTTTGGTCAATTCACTGAATTCAACCAACGCTTTTATCTACTGGGCCATGAGTCTTTGAGGATATTCCAAACAATGTAAGTAGTGCAAATAATTACAGTACCTCATCTCAGAAATATATAAGCCAAAACTTCATATATCATTTCTCTTTTTACACTAAATATTTCGACACACGCAACCAACTTCCTCGGCCAGCGAACATTGTAAGTGGGTGTCATTATTTTCAACGGAGAACATGACACTCGCAGTAAATGTCAAACGGCAATTTAGTTAATTTTCTCCAAACGTTTCTATGACGTTTTCATTTACCTTCTTCCGTACGACACACTGGTTCAACCCGCTTCTAACCCGGCATCCTAGTAGCTGGTTGTCCCCATACGTTACCAACTGGGGATTGAAATTCATTGCTTTCATAATTACGTGTTAATTGGCAGGCACATTTTTTCTTTCTTTCTTTCGTTTTAATAATTTGTCTGTATTTCTTTGGTTACATACTGGATTGGAAACTTAACTTCTGATGCGAATGAAGCCATGAAGCAAACAAGAAAATAAACAGGAAGAAATAAAGAAAAAAGAAACATCATTATGGATGACACTATATTGGGTTCCGGTTAATCGTAACGTTCATTCATTTGGACCGAACCTTCGAAAGCCAAAGCGGATCCAGTTTATTTTACTATAATTTTTTTTTTTGCAATCTGTTTAACTAGACAAGCAATGAACAAACCAATTCATTTAATCCCTGTTTAATCAGCCCCTGTCTGTTTTGCGTTGCGTGGTCTCTGCATTCTGGTTGATTATTAGTAAAAGCCTCAGTAGGGTTCCCAACGGAGTTTCAGAGTTTGTCTGTTAAATGGCATATCAACTCCTTATGGGTCATCTAATGCTGAAATATAATTTTCTTGCGAGCGTTAGTAATTTCTTTTACAAAAATGCATTGCTGGTATATTTTACCAAAAATTCTACTGCTAATATTTTTAAATTATATTACCGGTATTTTTTTCTCAAAAATGCATTGCTGGCATTTTTACTATAAAAATGTATTTTATATTTTCATAGTGTTTTTGGCCCCAGTTTGGAGGTAAGCTATTTGCCCATATATGGCACGCTAAGAGATGCTACCACCTCGGGCCAGGGTGAAGCTGCGAACAACAGCAATTAATAGGTGGTTCCACGTCTCTCAAAATATCTCGAGATCTTGCTACCGGATTTAATTTATCGTCATGCTCAAGAGAGACAGTTCACAATACTCCATCAACTAACTAAATCCAGAACAGACTATTTCCTTCAGATTTATTTATTCTCGTTATATTTTAGTGAGGACTTAGGAAGGATTGTTTATTGTGGGAAGCAAGAGAGAGAGAGAGAGAGAGAGAAGAGTGGGGTTCAGAGATAGAGAGAAAATGTGAGTGGTTAATATCGTCGCTGCGTATGGGATATGTCTCCCTACTGACGAAATACAGGAAGTAGTCTTTGAAAGAAAGTCTCTGACGGACTTCAGAGCTCTTGAATTGTCTCTTACTGCAAACGTACTTCACATTTTCGCGCGTTTTTAGGTCTTATACCATATTTAGACAATCTATCTATCCACGCCTACAGTGTTCAAGACCCCCCTCCCCTACTCAGTTTCGCTTATTTCGGTTTAAACTTCAAAGCATTTCGTTAGGGTCTGGAATTGCATTCATTCCAATTATTCCAATTATGATTCTATCATTTGTGTCCAGGCTACGTCATCTGAAACATCAGGTACTTCCTTCTGTGTATCTGTTATGAGAAGCCTTTTAGAGTATAGATGCAATTATATGCTTCATTTAATGAATTCCAAATTCCAAATCGCTAAAATGATGAGAAATTGTTAGATTTAAGAAACAGTAGTTATTTTATATATAATGTTCAATATTAAAAATATCATAACAATATTAAAAATAGAGCGTTAATAATATCATATGAAAAGATTACTTAACATTTAAATATCAATTTTATCCCGACTCCGAGGTTTCTTGGTAAAATTTTCAATTTTCCTGAAGACTGGAAATTTTACCAAGAAACTTCGAAGTCGGGATAAAAATGATATTTACAAACTGACTAAGCGTTTCATATATATATATACATAAGGTTTATTGAGGCAGCAAGCATTTTTCAAGCAAGTCAATCAAACTGATATCATTTCTAACGGTAAAACTTAATCTTTGCATGTATTTTATTTGGGGTGGGGAAATTGAATAGCCAGAACTTGTTGATATTATTCTATAAAATGTTTGAGAAAATATATATATAAACGAAAGACATTACAGGCAGCCGTTTGCCTCCATTACTCAAATTGTTAGGAGAGACAAGTTTTCAGCTTGACCAGGAAGGGAATCTTTAAAAAAATCTAATGCTTAGTCCTTTGGTCGAGTTTGCGAAAGTCTACTGGTCTTAAAACATTTCATCACACCTCAAATAAATAACTGGTACAAAAAAATCCACTGAAACCATATCGAACGAATACAACAAAATCCAGTTAATGTGATCCCAGGTTGAGTGAGAGGCGGTGGAACTTTTGTGTATTTGCCTTTTATCTGCAAGGCTGATGCCAGCCTCCATGGGATCAACTCATTTCGCCTTTTCGATCTCATGTCTTCCACTGGCATGAATTGGATCTATTATATTGAGCCAAAATTTTAGGCCTGCTGTTGGAAAAGTTGGTTCACTGTGACTTGCCTGACAATTTATCCAACAAAAATCAATCTTGGACGTTTATAAATTTATTATATAGTTCATGCATTGAATACTGCAGTCACTGCTTTTGTTTTCCAGCTATAGATCTCGAGATTTTTAATATAATCCAAAGATGAATCTGTAAAGTTATCGGTCATAATCTGGCATCTCGGCATCAGAAATTTTTCCATAGCCCTAACTTAGATTCACTGTGCCATTTTTTAAGGCAATTTTTCTAATAAGCTGTTCTCTTTAGTACCTCAACCTTACGAATTTAAGCGTAGTACTACATTGGCAGTTAGGTCTCATCATTTTACTGTTTAAATTGCTAGATCTAACCAGGAGTTCTATTCTAATAGTTTCTTCTCGCCTGTGGAACGCTCTTCCGCTTTCTTGCAATCCTGTTCAATATAATCTAAAATTTAAATTCAACATCAATCGCAATCTTCTACCTTTCTGCATTCTCTTCTTTTACAGGCAGCTAGGAAAAGAATAATAATAAGAAAAACAATGTCCTCAGCAATGTTTTTCTTATTTTCTTTTACTGACAGTAAACCCTTGAATCTTAGTGACATTATCGCTTTGCTTGGGGTGAAATGATTAAAATTAGCTTTGAGTCAAAGTCTAAGTCTATATGTAATAATTAATCTTTCCCTTATTTGAACCGGCAATCTCTTTAATCAACAATTAATATTAATGAACAAAAATTAATTAGTGGACAGGTCGAAATGACTGTTTGGTTGATCCCTTTTTACACAACTTCAGTAAAATTGCATCTGTTTTCTATCTTTTAAACTATACCGTATTGATATAAATCAAAAAGTCCTATAAATCAAAAATCGGTGATGGAAATTATAATTTTGAGGTGTGGCTCAAGCGTCACCTCCCTAGTTACATCCGATTCTGAGCTTGTAAATGTAAAATAGTTAACATTCAATTAACAACGTTTTAAAATTAATGTTCTACCCTGTTTTTTAAAGAATTCGTCACGATTAGTAAGGCTTTCAGGTTTCAATAAAGTTACGTTTAAATGGATATCAGAATAGGGAGAGAGAGCGAGAGTAAAAAGACTTGCTTTGATAACTGCTGTAAAGGATAGAAAGTTGTAGAGAGCCATAATCAACCACATCATAAAAGAACACGACACATAAAAGTTGATGATCAAGATTGCATCCATGATATTTTTATCATTTTTTATTTAATCCTATTCCATGGCCTATATTCTAATGAGCAACATTCCTTTGTCCTACCAATGTTTTCTTTTGCAAATGGAACTCGACATTCCATGTACACATTAGTGAATTAAACTCATTCCATTCGTATTCCAATATTAAGAAGTAAGTTCAACTCAGACACATTCTTTTCAAGAATTGCTGGATTCCAACAGGATGTTTTCCCAATAATTAATCTTGACGTTAAACAAGAGCTATGGACGAAAGTTTTATTCTCCCATACCATTTGTATTTGTATTTCCCTCATTATATTCATCATATAATAACACTGTATTTCAAGGAGGGAGCGGAATGGCTGAAAGGAAAAGGTATGACAAATATGCTTTCTACTTAGAGATACTTTTATACCACTAAGACATACACAAAACTATATCTACATATATACATGTGTCCCACGCGGAGAACGATGTATTATATATCTGCACAGTAACCAGAGAGTAAGGAGAAATAAAATGAATTGTTTTACATATAATATCGAAATTCTTCTCTGTTTCTGCAGAAGCCATATTTAGGACTCCAAATTCAAACGCGCCTGATTCATCTACTATGTCCCAAGCAAGTACATATTCCACGATGGGGCATTGGTGAGTCTTGGATTTTCCCAAACTGATAACTGCAAGCCGGAGTTTCTTTCTATATCTGAGAAAAATATATTATCAAATGAAACGGCACCATGGACTTGTAAGTTGCTGGGTCACAGTCTGGGCCATGGGTGAGGGATCGGATTAAAAAGCAACCTCTCGGTGTGGATCCTGTAAATCGACTGAATGACTGGCCACTGCCAAAGGGAGATAATTACCTTCAGTATCACTACAACGTATTTAAGTCTAGGGTTAACTGTTATCTTTCCTAAATAACCACGGGAAGTTCACTTTCCTTCGTTGATAAAACACCACACAGTAACCGTCTACTTTGAATGACCATTCGACGTTGTATTGAAAATTAGTATAAAAATATAGGGCATCGCCTTCACCAGAGAATATCTCTCACTTTTTAAATGACAATATCATATCAATATAGTATTATTTTTTAATACCTTCTGCTGCTTCGGCCGTTGCTCACAAGGTTAGATGGTTAACGCCTTACCATTACCACAAGTAAATAATGGACACTTCTATCCTAAATGCAAATTTAATAAGGAGATAATAAAGCGACGTAAATTCCTTAGAGCTCCAAATGACTTTGGTTTGTTTTGCGGCGTATCAACCTCAATGGGTCGTTTAATGCCAACAAGATTTTTATTGCTGGTAATTTTTTTTTCAAAAATGTATTGCTGGTATTTTTTTTTTTAAATGTATAGCCTGTTATATTAGGTTGGTGCAAAAATAATGTCGTTTTTTGACGTATTTTTTAACGTCAAAAAACGACATTATTTTTGCACCAACCTAATTTTTTTTTTTTTTCAGAAATATATAACTGGTAATAATTTTTAGAAAGTATTTATGGTATTAAGACCTATTTTTACACTTTCATATTGTTTTAACACCAGTTTGGGGATTAACTATTTATCCATAGCTGGTAGCCTAACATGTGCTACCATCCCGGGTTACGGTGGACCTGGGAACACCAACAATTAAGAGGTTGTTCCACGTTCCTCAAAACCTCCTGATCAGAGGCCTTACCCAGGACGCAGATGTAGTTTATCGTCCTACCCAGGACCGATTGCAAATGAGAGGAAATTTTGGGGTACCATATCCGAAATAATTAGATTTTTACCCTTCGCGTTTATGTGTGTGGAGGGGGCGCATGCACGTGTCAGTGGGACGTATACAACAATCTGTAACTGGCAACAGGTTCAGAAAATGATTATATTATTTTTTTATAAGAAAATGTTCAGAGAACGGAATGAAACTTGGAAAATTAAAAACAGAACATAAATATTTTGGAGTTTTTTTTGTTTTTTTTTTAGCTGGCCACACACAGAAATACATTTGACCACAATTTCGATATAAAAATGCCAAACTCAACAAAATAGAAAGTAATTTACTCAGAAAAATAAAACTCTCTAAAGTGCCGCTATCAAGTTTTATCAACATATAAATCTACCCCACGGTTTCTTTACATCTCCTGAAAAAACTGTTACTTTCCCAAGCCAACATACCGACCAAAAATCAAAATAAAATGGTTAACTGCATCGCCTTGTGTTTTTGAAGATTGTACAGCGCTTACATCCACCTTATACCATAACAATAATCACAATTTAAACAATATATATTTTTTTTAAATCTTGAATATTATTCGGTTACTTTTGCCAAACTCATTATTATGGCTCTTTGTGTCCTCCACTTGTTTTGACTAAGTTTTCAACCACCCAATAAACACTCACGAACGTTCAAATATTTGAAAGCCTTGATAAACCAATGACATTCTCGCTTTTCTACATAAACATGTGCAACAAAATAAATCATACATTGTTTTGATAAAGTCCCTTAGAGAACAAAGCGCATCGGCTAAGTGTAATTTTTCTTCTTGTCTCTTTTTTATTCATTTTGTTCCATTATATATATATATGTCTGAAAATTATATATATATATATATATATATATATATATATATATATATATATATAGAGAGAGAGAGAGAGAGAGAGACCCGTTTCAGAACTGTAGAAAAATGGTAATAGATTTAATTAAAGTCACTGAAAACTCAATCTTTGTACATTGACAATTTTGTTTTCATATATATTAACCAACCAGCGATGACGTACGAGATGCGCGGTATTCTTTGCGTTAGCAAAAAGAAAAAAAATTTCTTAGATCTGAAGTTTTGGAGGCTCGACTTCACAATATGATCAACAATAGGTTTCTTCCTTAAAAGAAATATTTATAAACTGAGAAAATATGTATTAGCTTCAGAATAATAAATCTAAATTTTAGATTCGTCCGGAGCCTACTATTTTATTATAAATATGATCAGTTCTTTTTCGCAAACTAATCTTTCAGTGAACCTTTGTCCAGAGTGTTTGTTCGATCATTTGTTACACAAACGAAACTGAAATACTCCCAATTAATTACTCACATCATTGGCATATTTATTCGAGTACACAATATTACGATATAATGCTTAGCGATAATTTGTTTACAAGCGACAACAGTCGCAACTAACTTGCTTTATTTATAACATGTAACTGACTGCTGGAATTTCATATACACGCAGTGAAAACAATGTATACATGGTGTCACATATATCTGCACACATACAGACGCACTTTTCGTTTAGCCTATACTAACACAATTCATTCATTTATACTGTAAAAAAGGATACACAAGACATTTTGTGTGAAGTTGTTCACAAAGAATCTTTGTAATTCATTTTTTTTCAATTTGAAAGAAAAATAATGCTTGAATACATAAAATTATTAAAATTTGTATATGCATGTTTGAAGATTTTTAATTATTTGTTTATATATATATATATATATATATATAGATAGATAGATAGATAGATAGATAGATAGATAGATAGATAGATAGATAATTATTTGCCCCTTTATTTCCGATTCGTATTAATATTGATCTTTCTGGATCGTGTTCCGATTAAATATTTAATCCGTGGAATCGATTACAGCAGACAAATGGAGAAAAATCAATTTGATGAGAAGAGCCTCTATTCTTCTGTCGTGTTTAATAAATAAGTAAAATTCTCCCATTTTAACAAATATTTTCTTTTTAAAAGTGTGTATATATATATATGTGTGTGTGTGTGTGTGTGTATGTGTGTGTATAACCAAACATGAAGTAATTTTATTCCATCATTTATTGTTCTTTTTCCATTCCAATGTAGATAAAAACATAGAATTTCAAACGAAAAAATCTTCAAAGAACAAAATTAGGAAAAAAAAAATTAGTATTGGTAAAAGAAAGATAAAGATTATTCGAAAAAATTGTAGTGAATAAATATACAAAAGCAGTTGACTCCAGCATTGTATTTGTGCAAAGATTCTGATAACTGTTCCTGGAAGGCCAATTTCCGGTAAACAGGCCAATTTCCGGCTGAACAAAAATGACGCGCTCTGCTAACCAGAGCCGGCATTTGACAGATAAATGCGAAACTCATCCTTTAGTCGTTAAAGCATCTATCCTTCTTCGTTCTTTCCTCTTCCAGGTCCTCCTTTCCTTTCTCCTTATCCATCTCAAAACCCATTCTCATTTTTTGTCATCTGCTGCTTCCAAGTTCTCTGTTGCTTTTTGTTCCTATTCTCATTTCTCGAGTTCAACTCAGCGTCAGTGTCTCATTCGCATTCATTTTAACCTCCCTTATCAAAATAGCTTCAAATTCTACAGGCACAACATGATTTCTTCTTTACTGTTTTCATTTTATCCATGGATTTTTCTTCTTATTAAATTCTTACATAAAGATGACACTGTGTCAAGGTTCTTTTTCATGGTCTCATATTTTGAATGAAGTTTGAATACAACATTGCAATATATATTATTTATTCTCATTGTAGTTTAAAAATGACAGGTCATCTCAATTGAAGTAACGTCCCCTATTCCATTAGCTGTCTGCCAAGAGTGACATAATTATCAATGGATAATTATGCAAGACAGTATAAACCAATGAAATCATGTCTTAACATCCATTCTGACAAGTTACAAATATCTGAGAGAAATATGTAGTTATTCCGTATCAAAACATCAATATCTTCTAAATTCATAACTTCACGTCTACAAAAGATATATTCATTTATTGCAAATAATGATTACGGATACACTTGCCTTTTTCTCTTCATCATTGTCAAGGAAAGTTTTTTCTTGAATCTTTTACTGCAATTTCTCTTGATTGTTTTTAAAGTAAATTTTTCTTAATTGTTTTAAAGCAATTTTTATTATTTTTAAGCAAAGTTTTCGGGATTGTTTTAAAGCAAATCCTTCTTCCTTATTTTCTAACAATATATATATTGACTGTTCTAAAGTAATTCTTTTTCTTGATTGCTTGAAAGCAAATTTTATTAAATATTTTTAAGTAAATTCTTCTTGATTCGTTTTAAAGCAAATCTTCTGAACAAAATGTTTCTTGACTCTCCTAAAGCAATTCTTTTTCGTTTTAAAACAAACTTTTTCTTCAATATTTTCGAGCAAAATTTCTCCTGATTGTTTTAAATAAGTTTCTACATCAAGAATCGAAAACAGAAGGAAACCTGTGTAATTGCAGATAGCCAGATTGATGTCCCTTCATAGGAATGAAGTCCTCTGCAGCCGATATTATACATGTTCGACAGAAACACCTTTTAAGCAACGATATTACAACCATGTAATACCAACGAAAATAGGTAAATGAAGAAATAACACACGACCCTTTCAAAGTATATATGGCATATTAAAATGAAAAATAAGGAAGAGAAAAAGAAAAAATATCTCCACTGAAATGAATTGGAGAATTTTGCTAAACGCGATCGAATGTTTGTTAATTGTGTCAGGGGGAGAAACTTAAAATAATATTGTTTTGAAAATCATGAAAATGTATTTAATAAAAAAAACAAATAATATCACGGTGCAGGCCTGTTATGGAAATACAACTTGGGGCAGAATTATTCGCCGTAACTGAATATTTGCATATTTTCTAAAGAAACGCTAATATTTGCAAGTACTTATTGAATTTAACGTAAATTTCCGTATTTAGTTTTAAATAATTCCTGCAATTTCGATCTATTATATTCATAGTTATAGAATTTTTTTAATTGGTGCAGTCCAAAATTATTCACCCGCTTATGGAAATTATGAAATAATATTGCTCTATGAAAAGTTTATTTTTTTTCCCTTAAGTTGACATTTAATACAAACACCTTTTGAAAATGAAATATTATTGACCTGATTCTGTAACATCGTAAAATGTAATGAAGAAGACATTATGTGAGTGCAACGTACCGCAATAATGGCGAAGATGGCTAGAAGCTCCGAATGAGGATAGTTGATGCGTACAAATAAAGCGATGGATATACAACACTTTCTAAACGTTTAAATGTTCCTAGATCAACGAGAATCGTTGTGTTGAGAATAAATTGAGGACTGGCAGGAAACGTTTAGTTTCTAAGAGAATGGAAAAGATTATTAGAGACGTCTCAAAGATTCCTCACTTAACGACAAAGGACACTGTCAATGATGTCGCCGAAGGACATTATTGGATCTCTCTTTTATGATCAGATGAAAGCGAACTAGAATTATTTGGTTACATGAACTCCTGTTATGCTTGAAGGAAAGTGAATAAAAAATTATACACCAAAAATAGTCTCTCTACAATTAAGCAGGGTGGTGGGAGCATTCTGTTCTGGTGTTGTTTTGCTACTCCTAGACCAGGAGAACTAGTGAGAGTATAAGGTATCATGGATAAAGAACATTATTCGGCTATTCTTAAAAATAATATAAAACAAAGTGCACAAAAGATGCATTTGATGCCTCATTGGACGTTCCAGCATAACAATGACCCGAAACATTTGGCATGAATTTTTACAAAAGAGATATCAGCGAAATTACGGTTTTGCCGAAGCCCGAACAAAATCCTTACCTAAACTCCATTGAAAATTTATGGAAATATTTGAAGAAAAAATGAAGAGAAAGAATTCCTTCGAATTTGGAGGAATTAAAAGCCAAAGAAGAATGGAGCAAAATACCCATCAGTGTGTGTAATGTTCTTGTAAGGAAATATCAAAAAACGATTAAAAGCAATAATCAACAATAAAGGTTACACAATTGATTATTGAAGCAAAGGGACGATAATTTTGTTCTATGTCAAATGATATTTGTTTTTTTTTCTTTTGTATGTCATTAAAACAAATTTTTTTTTGTGTGCATCACTGCATATTCTTTTATATCCGTTATTTCATCATTTGTGAAAAAATAGTATAGATATTCAGCTTTCCTTTTTTTGACTAATTCTAACGCTGCTTAAATACATCAATAAACACTGATTCTAAAATTGGACAGCCAAACGACATATCTCTTCAGGCTGTAGGTGATCATATCTCTCCATGATTTCCTTCTATTTATTATCTGCAAATTGCCGTGACTATATTGCGATGAATTAATGCAAATGCATTAATCAAATGCATTTCTGCAAAAGTGAATACAAAAGATTAAACTTAAACTTAGTTCGCCGAATCCGCTTTCCAAACCATTACGTTGGCCACACATCTGTCATTTTTACCCTTACATATATCTAAGACATATTGATAGACGGAAAGCATTTGTAGATCGAGCGTGTAGAAGGTTAGATGCTATTTGTAAAACTCATTGTTTGGGCCGCAAATTAACGAACATCTGCCTTCATCGACTTAGCAACGCCACACGACTAAGAGGCTGTCTTGTTTTATCACCATTTCGTTTTTGTTCTTGGCTTGTCGAAAGGTCAGCTGCTACGCGACCAATTGTTGTCTTGCAGGCACAAGTGAGAATAACGACATCCTGTCTCCTCGGTATTTAATTCAATCGGTAATCAATCCTGGAATAAAGAAGTAGAGAGAAGGTAATAATTCGTTTTTTGACGAAGAGTAGGCGCGTTTCTGAGCGAAGATTCATTCTCAGGTTTCTATAGCAACTAATAGGGCAGCGGTTGTAAATGATGGTGTACGACTGACCGAAAGCTGTGGATGTATGTACGTTTAAATTTTATTGATAGTCAAGTAAGAGGTGTTAGACTGATGCTAATCAATTTAAGATGGAAGTATTTGGCCTAAGGAAAGATAATTGACTATCATACAAAAGTGGTTTTCATGGCCGCCTTCTTAACTAGTCTAGTAATATAGTGAATTTGATTAGCATTGTGGGCTTAAACATGTTAGGTTGTGCCAATTTCTGCGACGGGTTTTTTCGATCAGTCATTGTGAGAGATTTCGATGTGCTGTAGAATGAGGATGACCATCATCATCACCAGTCCCCTTGACTGCTTCAATCGTTGGGGGAGGACGTAAAGGTAAAAGAAAAAGGCAACCTCAACCAGGATGATCTTTTGGCGGTGGCTCTCAGGAATTTCGGCATTGTCATGTCTGTCCACTATTTGATGTTGTCTAACCAGCTTCACATTGCCGGCCCTGCTTGCCTCCGCCATCAGTAGTGCTTTGCATGATGTTCTTGTAGAGGCTGTTATGACGTGTGACGTGGCCAAACCATTATCCGAAGCTTTTTGCTGTCAGCTCGCCACTCCTTTGTCCTTGCTCCGTACATAGGCATTGGTTTTGTACTCCCAGAAGGAGATGCGGTGGAGATTTAGTCTAGAATAAAATAAATGCTACTAGAGGGCTAATTCAAAAAATAATTCACATCTTTGGTCTTAATTGTTATGATTTGATAACGATGTTTATTAAGCTGCTGAATGAAGCCATTTTAATAAATGTTAACACGTACAAGGCCAAAGAACAACGCAAGGTAGAGTGTTACTGAATGTGGGTGTTTTTAAGAGGAAGAAGTAAGTGCAGATTAAAAGACTATGTTGGATAGATAAGTATTGAATCTCTTGAAAAGGATAATATTGTAATAATCGGAAAATCACCCTCTCGGATGTCTGTTTCACAAGATTGCAGTTCTAAAGAAACATATCCGAATGGGATCTCTTTTTTGCCAGTGGATTATGAAGGAAATAAGAATGATTAAGCCAGTTGTAGCTGATATGAAGGGTCCTAGCTGGTATGAGATACTGATGAATAAGGGACATTATCTATCTATCTATCTATATATATATATATATATATATATATATATATATATATATTACGCTTATACGTTATGATTATAGTTTTAATTTATTTACGTAAACGGCCTGTTTTTTTTTGTTGTTGTTTTTTTCATTAAACAGTATTAATTACATTTACTAGCGTGAATATTCGAGAAATTTCGTAGAAATTATGTGCATTTCCGAAATAAATCGAATCTGTAAGCCTTAATGGGAATCATCATTTGATGGGATTGTGCTGTTGACCATTCAGCCACAAGGAAGAGTCAGTTTATCAAAGTTCGAATTTCTGTTTATAAATATATATATGTATATGACTTGCCTTGACCTCTCGGCCACGAAGAACCTCCTGGTCAAACAAAGCCCAATTAGAAACTGAGCAGATATATATATATATATATATATTGACAATCGGGGAATACCTGAAAAGCACTATTCGAGATATATATATATATATATATATATATATATATATATATATATATATGTGTGTGTGTGTGTGTGTGTGTGTGTGTGTGTGTGTGTGTGCGTGTTTGCGCGTGTTTGTGTGTGTAGTATGTTAATGTAAGAAATAAATGTAGAAAGTACTCTACCGTAAAGGGAGCTAAATATTCAAATGAGAGAAAGATTAGATGGAATTAAAAACATTTTAAAAGTAAATGCTACGAACAGTGGAATTTTAACTTCATGCGTTTTTCTCTCATTGTGTATATATATATATATATATATATATATATATATATATATATATATGAAGAATTTTTGTAGTACAAAATGTTATAATGCCAATAAAAAGACCTTATTTTTATTGATACACATAATGCAAAATTAAAAATAAAAAATGAAGTGGAACGGGGAAGAGATAGAGGGGGAAATATTAAATTGAATTACATGAAGGCTAAGTAAAAATCCTTCTGTTTATACAGGGAAGGTCTCTTAGATATAAATGTATATAACCTTCAATACATGTAAATAGTAACTAGAGTGCAACTTGCTAAAGATGGAAAACCAGTCAACACTAAAATTAGAAGCGTAATTAAGATTATTTATAAGATGTTCTGCAATTGAGGACCCGTATGTATTACTCAGAACATCCGTAGATAAATAATTAGAATTAAGAATTTTCGGAGGAGGGTATTGTCTAATCTTACCATCTAATCTTTGATTAACTCTTCTTATGTAGTATAAGCTAAAAGAACATTAACATAAATAAATAAAAAATTTAATATGGTGGGGATGAAGAAAGTCTTTTCGAATAGATATCAAGATCGTTTTAGTAGAAAAAAATCATCCGTGATGGCACTGTGTGCAAACCAAAGAGATTTGTTTAGCGTATCTATCGCTAATGATACCCAGGCAGGGAAGACGTAAGTAACCTGGACATCTCTACACAGGAGCAGATTTGATTTTATTAAAATCCAAAATTTTATTACTAATAACAGATTGAACAATGTCTATTGAATAGGTATTTTTACAGAGGGTTATGGTAATAAACTTGATCTCATCATCCAGCTTTTTCTTAGAACAAATTATTACGTCCCTATGTGTAAGGTTCTTAATTAAATTAAGTTTTTGTTTCATGGAGAAAAAAAGAAACCCGACTGGTATATAGTCCAGTAAAAGTCGGTTTTCGGTATATCGAAGTAAGAAAACAAGAAGTTCTACGTCGAAAAAAGTGAAAAGAAGAATGTGTTTCTTTGTCCAGTGTAAACATGGGCTGGATGAATGTTAATGAGGTAGAGGAACATTAGATTTATTATAACCGATACAAGGCAATTGTAGTCAGCTGTCCCCTCCTCTTATTCCTGAAGATATTTTTGTTGAATTATTGAATTTTGCCAAGATGGCTGTTGAATTTAGTTAAGACGGCATCATGTACAGACAAATGATGGAGTCTCATCTAGGACTGGTGTTGGTTAACATCTTTGTCAATTTTCATGAAGTGGATTTGTTATTCGGTTCTAATAACCTGACGTTTATTTCAGTTATGTGGATAACACTTTTTGTCTCTTCAGCAATGAGATTGAAGCAGACCTTTTTTCTATACATCACTCAATAATATTCATCCAGCTCACTGGACAAAGAAACGAATTCCTCTCTTCCTTTAACGTCTCATATTCATCTGTGAGCAAATTGTCCAGTATTCATTATCATTTAGGATGATTGATATTACATAGCAATTCATCACTTTTACCTTGTTTCTAACCAAATTTTCATGTTTCTTAATGCTATGTTTAGCTTTTGGGAGGCATCTTTGTCTATTGCAAGAGATATCGGAGAACTGGGTTCGGATTCAGGTCAAGTTCCTTACATTCACTAAGCCACAAATAAACTCGAGAAATGTATAAAACGATTTCCTCTCTTAACTATGGGTTAAATAGTAGATCTTGTGTGTGAAAAATCATTGTTATCTCCAGAAAATAGAATTATTCTTATAATCCAAAATATGTTTTGGCTTCAAATAACCTACAAATGAGGTGATAAATCGCATTCATCCTTTCAGCTCTATTTCAGTGAGCCTTTGAAATTCCTGTATCCCATGAAAACAATTCCAATTCTTAGCTCACATCTTCGGCTGTCGAACTTTCTAACGACCATACATTCTGTCTTCTTACAATTGATGACTCGACTTTTATTTTCGCTTTCCTTTACAAACTTATCTAGGACTTCCTTCTCTCTTATCAACAAAGTTTCATAAAGGGTACACTATTTACATTATTCGGACTATTGTCCTCATCTTCGTTGCCATATTTATCACAACATTTCGGCCGTTGTGCTTTCCGGCCTTCTTCAGGTGGCCGGAATGTCGAACTAAACCATTTATTTCTCGCTGGGGCATCTCCTGTTAATTCACCTTTCCAAGTTCTCCACTGCCTTAGCCAGATCCTTAAAAACACATTAAGGCACAGTGGATAAAGGCGTTGGTTAGATCCAGTGACATAAACCAAAGTGTTGTGAGTTCAATACCGAGATAAGGCAGTGGGGAGATTGGAAAGGTGAATTAACAGGAGATAACTGATAACTGACATCCATCAAACATAGCACATGGAACAAGAACAGTCTACCCCAGCGAGCGAAATAAAGGTTTCAGTTCGACATTCCAACCACCTGAAGAAGGCCGGAGCGCACAATGGCCGAAGCGTTGTGATAAATATGGCAACAAAGATGAGGACAATAGTCCGAATAATGTAAATAGTGTACATAATACATCATCTCAGAAGTATAGACAGATTCTATATGAGTGTTGTTAATATTCTGCCCACCAATAATTAATCCTGGAAGCAATTCTAGTTCTCTTATGATAGGTTAGCTTCATAATTTAGAAAAAATCCTGTGAAAAGATGTATCTTTGTCTTATTATTATTATTAGTCGTTAAAATCTTGTTTGGTTTGAGCTAATTGTTCGTTAGGTGCTACCTTAAGTGGATGCCACCGAGCTGTCGAGTCTTGATACTATAAAAAGAATTTTCTTTTGATATAATTTTCAAGGGGACGGATATTCCCCAGTTGTAAAACTGGCACAACTCAATCATTTGGGTGCTTTTGCCATGTAAATCTTCTTAGATAAAAAGATAAGTATTAAGCTTGTAATAAACTCACACTGACAAAAAACAATTTCCAAGTTGCGTGTGGCAGGTTATATTGGGTTGCATGTTGCCAGCAGCTGGGAATTATCTTGACATGATCTACAGGTAGATTTATACACTTCCAAATGTAATTCATGCAATTAAAACACTTTAAAAAGAATATCATGTCCCTGTGGTGAAGCATGATTGTGTACATCTTGACGTACACAATCGTGCTTCTCCACAACTTCCTTCTATTTTTGATATCTATGAATGTGCAGGACATTTGGGTTTGATTAGTTTTCTACGGCTTATCAATTCTTTTCAAGTTATTTAAAGCCAGAAAATATTTATAGATTAGAAGATTTTTTTAAAAATAATAATGATTTAATGATACAAGGTTTACTAATTACCCAATATTTGAGGGGGGGAGATGAGGAGGATTCATACCTTTACCACGTGTATTTCCGTGTTAGTGAATAAAACAAAGCCAGCTGGAATTGCAACTCGACTCTCGTATGAACAATTCTGAGCCATTATCCATAAAACCAACTGTACATCAACATGGTATTCGCAAGCGGTCACCCATCTGAGTAATGAGCCAGCTCGACTTCATTAACTTCAGTGATCGTCCTGGAATCGGTGTTTCAACGCGATGCGGCCGTAAGCCTAAGACTCGAAGTCGTTTCAATGGCCATCTCTTCACCTTTGAACTCAGAATAATCTTCTTTTTTTTTTTTCTAGACTGGCTTCCATCCAAGAAGAGAGAACCGACTCTCCATTACTAATCAAAACCAATAGCTAGGAATGGGGTAGAGAAATCGATTCATTTTCTTTTTTTAAACGCCATTAATGCGAAAGTGAACGCAACAGGTTCGCTTCACAATGCAACAGGCTGATTCCATTTTTTTACCGCGCCGATAACCGTTACACTCCCTGCACACACACACACACACACATCACCACCACACTACTGAACTTCGGCTTATTCCATTATCCATTAGGCTAACTCTGCATCTCTTCAGTTTTGCAAATGTCCACAAAAGCATTGAAGCAAAAGTACATTAACCATTGCTTTACATATCACATCAACGTTTTAACAAACTTCTTACTAGCAATTTTTTTTCCTTTAGAAATAATAAGCTAGATTTTTATCTTGTTCACCCATTCTTTTTTTTCTATGCGTAGAGAGAAATTGTTTCAGCTATATCTGTTGTCGCTGTGGTGGCTCTGACTCTTGGCTTCACTTTCATCATCATCTTCTTCTTCATCTCCTTCATTCTTTTGGCATTAGTTGCCATTTCTGGCAAAATTCGCCTCAGCGTTTCTTCGATTAACTTTACCTACTGTAATTATTAAAAGACCAGCAGAGTCCGCCTTTAATCAAGAATCTTTTGATTTACAGTACAAAGAAGTAGGTCGCTTATTCCTCGCATATAATTTGTCGTCTGCTTCTTCCAATGTTTGATCAGCTGCCTAAGGTCAGAGAATGTCGCGCCTCTACTTGACGCCAAAACAGTATAGGAGGCTTATTAATAAGTCTTGATGTTTACTTCTATCTACCATATGATTATATATCTGTCTCCTCATAACTATTTCCATATATATTTTTCTCGTTATTTAAACGTTATCTTTAGTGGATACACGTGTTTTAGCAGAATTCTCTGTTTTTAAACAATGTAAACTCATGTCAGTTGTGTATCCTAGATTCGTAATAAATAAATTGTACCTTCCGCCAGTGTTTCGAGAGACTGGAACAAGAGATCCATATTTCTCAAATAGGGTACTTGATCAATGGTCGTCTGTGGTAGGTTCCCCGTAAAATTTATCAGAGCAATTACCATGAAAGTATTTATAGAAAGGGCAGAGGGAATCTAAATTACGACAGTAGGAAAGTGACTGAAATCGGGATGCTAAGTCAAGACCAGTGATATTGCAGATTCTTATTTGGATTTTATAATCTCTAAATATATAGCAAGATATAGATGTGGCAGCAATGCACAGCATTCTGTAAAGGAAGAACTTGTATTGGCTGTCAGAAAATTACCGCCGAAAATGAACGTTCATATTTACTAATCATGGCTTAGAATGTAGAACAAGGCCGCAAGTATGGAACACACAGTGAGGATCGAACTCACTCCTCAGTTGTAATTCACCTCATCAACAAATCGCGAACCATTACACCCTACCGAATCGCCCAACTGGCTTCAGAATTCAACAGGCTGATTCCATTTTTTCCGCGCCGATAAGCGTTACACTTCCTGCACACACATACACACACACACACACACACACACACACGCCACAAGCACCACCACCACCACCACTTGAAGTCGGTTTTGAATTCAAAGTTTTTTTCTCCTAGATCAGTTGTCCATAAAAAGTATTATTTTAATTTCAAGGACATAGAGGAACACTTTGAAGATCTCGAATGGACTCTCAGAATAACATTCCAAGATGAATCTTGGAATGTTATTCTTCACGCTGTGACCGTCTTATTCATATGACGGCATACAACAGCTCAGTAAATGAACAAACAACTTCTAAACAGAGCAGTACTTCATAAGAACCTGTGGAGATATAATTAAGCTTAGGGCCACATCCCCAAGTTTAGCAATAGGAAAACTGCGAATCCACCTATTCTCCTCCAGTTATAGGTTAATTAGTAATATTCGTATGACTAAATCATTATTATCCCCAGAAAAAATATTACAATCTAAAAAACTGAAACTCGTTTTAAATAACCTGCATCTCGTTCATAAGCCATAGAAAACGAATCAATGAAATACAAGAATACTGAGTTTGAAATTTTCTGATGAAGCCGCTGAGCATGGTGCCGAAACGTTGGGGACAATAGTTAACATATATCAGAGATATATTAAGATCAAGTATCGATCGCGAATACCGTGACTCATTAGGCTCATAGGGGCGCCACGTGTACTGCAGCCGCAAGATAGCCTGATGGAGCCCAACCCTCTTCAGGTCGGTTTGAATTCACAGTTTTCTTCTCCTAGACCAGTTGTCCATAAAAAGTATTATTTTAATTTCAAGAACATAGAGGAACACTTTGAAGATCTCGAATGGACTCTCAGAAATGCAATAAAGGACACATAATTTTGATACACTATAATGAATTCATTAGAAGTAATTTCAATGAAGGCCCATAACTCTATGATGAATTAACACAGTCGGGCTGATCCAAATGTCCATATTATTGCCGCCATAAAATTCTATTATGGTGTACAAGTTAAGTGAAAGTTTCAGAGGCGACGTAAATTGTAATGTCAGTTCTAATTGTGATTATGATTACAGAATTGCCTTTGGCAACAGAATCAGATAACGTATATTTGCTCAGTCAAAACCTACTTATACACTGTTTCACATTATTAGCTACTTTTCATATTTAAGTGATGCCGGGGAATATTTACAACTATTATCAACTATAAAAAAAAATTATGTAGTAAACCCACAAAGCATATAACTTTTTTAACATTTCGTTAAATTACAACTCCATATAATTTTTCTTAGAAAATTACATTGTCTAGTGTGTAAAAAATGTATCCATTAAATCCGCTTCTATTTAACGTCTGTGATGCCATTGGCTAACAATCTAGGGGTCATGATCCATTTATGGAAAATAATTTCTTATTTTTGCTCCTTCACTTAGTTTAAATTTAACGTAGATCATATTCGATTGGTTGAGCTAAGTAAAGTCCACAAACCTTATAACCTTTTTTTTTTTTTTTTCGTAAAAAGAGGTTGTATTTTATTTTTAAATCTAAATAAATCATCTACTCACCAGTAATTTACAAAGGCCTGATGAGATGCGTTGGTACGAATCGAAACACGACTGGACTTTTTTAGTGATTTTGTCACGTTTTCGATGTAATATCCTAAAATAAAATTATATATATATATATATATATATATATATATATATATATATATATATATATATATATATATATACTGAAAATACAGAAAGTTTACATAGGCAATAGAAAGAAACAACTAACTGCAACGAAGATAAAGTCATAAATTCAACATTCATTTGAAATCTATACAGAGTGTCTGAAAATAATTTAGATATTATTTACGCCGGAAATATTATCCCCATCTATGTTTTTATAATCATAATATTTCAGCCGTAGTATCCACCCAATACAGCTTTCTACAGATGTCTGTCAATCCGGGTAATTTCAAAATGAACACTTTATTTAATCTACTGGGTCGATTGTTCTCGTTTGCTTTCCAGGTCTAGGGATATCTTGTCTAGTTCCTATTTAGTACCGCTCCGTTACTGGTTGTACAGTCTAAAAAACTGAATCTGGTCTTAAATAATCTGCATCACGTTCATAAGCCATATAAAACGAATCAATGAAATGCAAGAATATTGAGTTTGAAATTTTCTGATGAAGCCGGTGAGCATGGTACGAATCCACCTATTCTCCTCCAGTTATAGGTTAATTAGTAATATTTGTATCACTAAATCATTATTATCCCCAGAAAAAAATATTACAGTCTGAAAAACGGAATCTTGTTTTAAGTAACCTGCATCACGTTCATAAGACATATAAAAAGAATCAATGATCTATGTCTGCATTACTAATGTTTAAATGAAGTGGGAGTTTATATCCTTTAATATCTCACACTAGCTAGGGAAATATCTCTTGAATCGACAGACTACACTTACATGCGTCTCCACCTTTCTCTACTTGAAGATAAAGAGGCCATTTTACATATTTCAATATGGAAAGATGAAATCTGAAGAAAATGAAGCCCTTTTGCATATATCTATATGGAAAGACAAAATCTGATGAAAAGTATGCATTTTTATAAACTAATACCCAAGGCCATTCCTTACCAAAATAACACATCATATCTATAAACAACCAAAGGCATAAACCTAAACCAGCTCAACAAAAAACACCTAAACCCCTTAAACTCTCTTTCTCCAATATTCGTGGTATTCGTACCAACTTCTGCAGTGTCGAATCGTTCCTCTTCAAAAAGTCTCTGAACATCCGAGCTCTCTTCGCAACTTAACTCTTCAACTCCCCTCCTCTAATTTCTAGATTCCTGGATACCTTCCTCTCCTTATGAAGGATTCTAAAGTTCACATGCATGACCTGGAATTTATATCCGAGAACGTCTCCAGCTGGCTACAGAACTGTTTCTTGAATCTCCAGATTCTCCACGTGTACCCGTCTCTCTCTACTTAACACAGCTCTCTCTTCTTTCTCTACCGTTCCTTTCCGCTTAACACTGTTTCGTGCTAGATAGTATTTTCAATAATATAGGCAAGGCCATCACCCTACACTCGTTTGCAACTATATATTTTAGGTTGGTGCAAAAACAATGGCGTTTTTTGATGTTAAAAAATACGTCAAAAAACGCTGTTATTTTTGCACCAACCTAATATATGTGTTCATTGACCATACCACTATACCAGGTGGGTAAAACACCTTGTCATTAACTTCGTTGACATCCAGACCTTTAACTTCTCACTTAATCTGTCACACAAATGGTTGACTTCACCACGCGTTTCCCCAGTAACCCTGACGGACGTGCTTCTCTTCTCGATCTCTTTTTTTAGTTCTATCCCTGACTCTTGTCTGACTACGCAGCTGTACCCTCTTGGCATCACTGATCATGCGGTAGTGTCTGTAAACATATACTTCCGCCCCCTTCCCTACCAAAAAAATATCTCCCTGATATCAAGGAGCAAATTTGGACTGGTTCCGTGATTTCCTTTGTGGTGTCCCTTGGAATGAAGTTTTTAATCATCCTATACAAAAATGCGCCTCTGAGAATTCCTTCTGGATAAAAGCCGGCATCGCTGATTTCATTCCAAAAAGGAAATACCAAGTTAAACCGCGTTCATCTCTTTGGTTCTCTCTTGCATGCTTGGCCGCTATAGCCTACAGGAATCCCTTCCTCCGGCTGAACCAGAGCGACACGTCTGGATGTAACAGACGCCTCTTTGTTTCTGCTCGTAAAAAGTGCAAGCGTATCCTCAGTGAAGCAAAGTTGCTGTATGCTGATGGAATGAAACAACGTATAGCATCACGCAAGTTCGGTTCTAGAGATAATTGGTTTCTCTGCAAGAGTATGCTGAACAATAGCAAATCCTCACCAACTCCCCTATTCAATCAATTCGAAATCCTGACATCTACAGCAGATAAGGTTGAATGTTTTGCTCGGAATTCAACACTTGACTCATTTGGAGAACCCATAGCTGAGCTTGGACATCATTTCTAAATTAGACTCCCATAATGCAACTGGAGGTGACGCAATCCCAGGCATCATCCAAAAAAAAGTCCTCCCAAGCTGGTTAAAGTTCTCTCCAAACTCTACAACTACTGCTTCGCTGTTCCCTGCTTTTCAGCTTGTTGGAAATCCTCCTCTGTATTTCCTGTTTTAAGAATTCTGGAGAACCTGGCCCTAACAGTCTCCTACACTTGCCGGCATAGTATTCAAAACTTTAATCAATACTGAAGTGGTTAAGCACCTGTCACGACCTATTCTCTGACAAACAATGTGCCTTCCGTTTTGCCAGGCCAAATATGTATATCAAGCTCTTGATGATAACTGCAAACATCGAGCTATCGCTCAAGACATCTCAAAGGCGTTTGGCAGGCTTTGACTTACTGGTCTTCTACGTAAGCTTTGGGGTTACGTTATTACAGGATGATTGTTTGATTTAATCCAATTATTCCTATCAAATCGTAAAATGAAGATCGTTCTGAACGGGCACGCTTCCAGATCTTTTCATACGATGCAGTGTACCCACAATGTTCTATTCTATTTGATGTCCATCAATGATCTTCCTGGCTGAAATGATTAAAAAAAATGTGAAATATGTGTGTTTTAGTTCGTTTTATGTTTTAAATTTATTTTATTTCTTTTTTTACGAATATGCAGTGTCGCGACGGACGAAGATAGCCCAAACACGCATACACGTATATATTAAGGTTAATCTCCGCCTGACAACAGAAGAGGTCACGTGGGAGTCTCAAGACATTTTAGGAAAGCAAGTCAAGAGGTTGTCTGACCCAATTACCCGTAGCAACAGATGTCTAGACAGAAGCTAGACAGGGGACTGACGTAAGGTCATGAAACAGAAGGAACTGGAATTCGCGCCAAAACGCAGGACACGTGGGGATTAGAAAATTACTTGGAAGCCAGTTACTGTCTTGTCTTTGAAGGAGCAAGACTCGAAATCGAAGCGCTGATAACTTATGAACAGAAAGATGAGACTCATTTGATAATGATGGAACTTGTCCGATTCATCCCAGGCAACTCCGGACAAGAAATATAAGAACATGTATTTCTGTTCGTTAACCCCAAATTAAAGACGATAAATCGCGTTATTTATCACAGAAGACGTAAGAGAATTTGTACGCTGAGAATACAGCCTGCGTTTGAGGAAATAAAAAAGAAAACCAGAGAGGAAGAAAGTATATATCTCTGTTACAAGCTGAATTGTGTAAAGAAGAAAGAAAGAAAAGAGAAAACCAGAGAGAGGAAAAAGTGTATATCCCTGTTGCAGTTGAACCGTGTTTGAAACTGAAC
The DNA here is from genome assembly GCA_963932145.1 of Acanthosepion lycidas. Lineage (NCBI taxonomy): Eukaryota > Metazoa > Mollusca > Cephalopoda > Sepiida > Sepiidae > Acanthosepion > Acanthosepion lycidas. Next base: position 48,880,980 of record OZ010593.1, on the reverse strand, counting down.
TGTATATAGAAGAAGAAAGAAAGAAGAAAACCAGAGAGAGGAAGAAAGTGTACATCTTTGTTACAGCCGGACCGTGTGTGAAATTGTATTTGTGTAAAGAAAAGGAAAGAAAGAAAAGAGGAAACTTGAGAGAAAAAAGAAAGGACAATGATAAAGAAAAAGAACTGAATATAAAGATAAGTAATTATATATTTTGGACCCGTGTTAGAAAGATACACATGCATCCATAAATATTATGTTCTTACAAACACCTTTCAACATGTCAAAATAATAATATGTAACTCCTAACCCATCTCTTTTGGTTATGCGTTGATTTCTGCATTCGTAGTAATTCATACTTATATTTTTGTCCGTTCGGGTTCAGTCGAATCCATTTGGAGTTAGGCAAATTTTGATATCCCAACATAAGTCTTGAGATCTGGTCGTCAGATGTTTTACTCATGCTTATATTTTCTTTTATTTTAATATTTTGTATATCTGTACATATTAAAGTTCTTATATCAAAATTCACTAAGCCTTATCATTCATCCTTGAATTGTGGATCAGTATCCACGTTGAAACCGAAGCGAACCTCGGAAAAGATTACTGTTCGATTATCCTAATCGGATAGTGGTCTTTAAAATATTTTTTTTTTTGTTTACTAATTGTCCATTGTCATGATCTGGGAGAGATAGCCCGTATCTCTCCACAGATGTGATAATGATCTTCTGGTTGGCGTATGATCGCCTTATAAACCCATTCGTCGACTAGGATATATGACAGTGTAAAATGTCATAATTCCATTTCTGACCATAGTTCTCTGGTTGGAATATTGATGGAAATGAGTATACAATAGAGTAAAATAATAATAATAATAATAATAATAATAATAATAATAATAATAATAATAAAATACAAAAGATTGTATTCACAATTCGAGCTCACACATTACGAAGAGTCTAATCTATGCAAAATATGTGATCTTTTTTTTCCAAAAATGCTCAGTGGAAAATATCATGACGCCATTTCTGACCTTAGGTCTCTGATTAGGACCCGGAAATAAATATGTATACAACAGAAACCGGAGAAAATAATAATAATAATAATAATAATAATAATAATAATAATAATAATAATAATAAATATCCTGTGTCTGCACCAGGCATGGCTTTCATAGCTTCTGAGTCTAATTGATCGGAAATGCTAAATTTAATTCTTCTCTTGATCAATTAAGATGGGCTACACAAAATAGACCGTTACATCAGATGTAATGGGAACACTTTCAATCGGAGACCGTCTTAGACTTGAAGTTAGCTTTATCAAAACCTCTCACCATGTTGCTAGCATTTGGCTATGATACGTATTTATGTTCTATATAATTAGTATATTATCATGGTTGACATGATAGATTCATTGCACTTTGTATATTTGTAGCCCAGAATCACTTTCGTGGTGGTATGCCGCTCACTCATTCAGTATACAACAGAAATCAAAGGAATAATAATAATAATAATAATAATAATAATAATAATAATAATAATAATAGCAACATCAACAAATGACTGGATGATACAACACGAAAATAGAAAGAAAAATATGAAAGAAGGTTGTAAATAGAAACGAGATTTACATTCAATAGATTCTGTAGAAAAAACAAACAGAATTCAAGAAGCGACTATTGCAGCAAAAATTATGAAAAAGAAAATCAAGGATAAAGCTCTTGAACAGATGGAACAAAGCTGGCAAGACCTCTACATAGCCAATATCCAGAGTGGGTTAATGAAGCCGATTATGACACTCATCGACTGTTACGAGTATCTGGATTAAAGGCTGAAACAGAATAATTTATTCATGTAGCGCAAGACCAGAGTCTTTTTCTTAGGAACCTTCAGGCGAATACCATATATAAAAGTGTGGAACCAAACTGCAGGTTCTGTGACAAATATCAGGAAACCATAAACATCTAATCACAGGTTGTTTTATACTTTCGCCAACTGAATATCACAATCGTAACGATAGATTGGGACAATACTTACACTGGACAATGTGCAAGCACTTTAGAAAAGATCTTAATAAGCACTGGTATGAACATCACCCACCACCGATTACAGAAATAGAAGATATCAATAGTCTTAAGTTGTGCTATATTTATAGGATAAAGAGCTCAATATTAGCGATAGAGCGTATGTAAATATAAACATAAAAATGAACATTGAAGTCAACACTCAAAAGTCACAACGAATATTGGTTAACATCCCAAATGTGGCAAAGACTGTTTGTTGACATCACAAAAATAAATTATCGATATAAATATATCAGCAGTTCCTGATTCTTTGCTCTCAAAGTCCGATTACTCATCAGAACTAAATTCACGAAATTGCCTTATCTTCAAACGCGCCATAAGTGTCACGGATGACATGCAACTCCCTACCTCTCATTTATTAATCTTTGCCTATTTGAGAGGATATCGGAATTTCGATAATCTGTCCTTGAAAAATCACGCCATTAACAACTAATTTCAGGGTACGCAACCGCTTCATGACAGTCATCATGTTATAGAAGCTGACGCAATAGCGTATACCCGTCGACGAATATTATTTCTTCTTGTTTACCTTGTTAGTTCTTGGCAGTCAGTAAGGAACGCGTTGATAGAAAGTATTAAGTGATACGAGATGTTCCCCTGACATGGAGAGAGAAGTGAGAATAACCTTCCAGAATTATTGAAATTAGTTCCAAATTCCCTGAGAATTATACAATATATGATACACCTGAGCAAGGTCGAAAGATATAACGACGGCAATGTCTTCATGATAGATACCAAGACGAGAACACTAGCCAAATAGATTAAATTCAAAAACAAAACAATATAACATTTCACTTCGAAAAAAAATAATGTTTATTTTTTAAAATATTCACGATGACATTTTCTCATCTCAGAAATGCACAAAGAAATTCTCTGATATTATAACGTCCCTTGTTCGACCACAGAAAGTACCCAAATCTTTCTACCATGATCTATTGTTACAAGTGTCAGATCAGACCCCCAAAAAATTTGCTGCCATATCTGGGCTGGAGCTTTACAGTCCCAAAAATGTTCAAATTCATTCACGCCGCTTCGTGAATGATGAATTATTAGGTTGGTGCAAAAATAATGTCGTTTTTTCCCATAGTAACATAAGCCAGAAAACGACATTATTTTTGCACCAACCTAATATTTCCAACCTACAAGCTCTTTGAAATAGACAAAACTTTGTTAGCCTCTCACTACACTAAAACTATTTTCATGTTAGGTGTTCAGACGAGCTATATTCCTTAGTACAACCCGCTCTGACCATACCGCCATACCACCTACACTGAGACGACTCACTGTCACTCCCTTCATATTCATTTTGGAAGTTCCTCACAGAACAGCTGCTCCCCTCTTAATTTATGCAGATTACCGAAATGATGCTTCCCCGATCATTACATTCTAAACCCGCGTCAAGTCGAGGGTCAACCGTTATCTATACGACATCCCCTCATAATATGAGTGTATGTCATATCTCGCGAGATAAAATGTCTTGATTCTACGTGTTTCACAAGTAAATCATCTACTGATTAAAGTCAATTCATACAATCGTGATGGAGTTAATGAAAAGATGCCATGGCGCTACTGAAGAAATTTTTCGCCGATACAACTTCTTCGTCACTCTCTTGGAGGTTAACATCAGCCATGTTGATGGAAATTAAATAGGGTTCTCTCAGACGTGCAGTTTTGTTTGGAGGCATTAAAATTAACAAGCCATTCCTTTCCCCTATTAAACACAGATTATAGGCCAACTTTAGATCAGGTGCCGATGTAAATTTATCGAACCAATCAAACTTACTATCAAGACAAATGTAAATAGTAGTATTATCAGCGTAGATACCGAGTTGAGAACTGATGACTTTTACACCAGGAAGAATCTTCTTCTTCAATAATATGCCTCATTTTACACCGTTAATTCAATCTCATCCAGTAACCCTCTACCTTGAGTGGTTCTTGGGTCGTGTATTAGGTGAACAATAGTATATAAAAACAATTACGACATTTATTAAGGTTTAGAAGAACATCACTTTCGAAGAGATTCTTAGATCGTTTTACAGCAACAATGTTATTAGAGACGTTCACGAAAATCAGTATTCAAAATCTTGGGTTTTACTGCTTTACCAATCGAAGCCGTTTATTGGTAGATATTTCAGTCAACAACAGATCTTTCGTAAACGCACTGCTCGGTGGTCAATTTATTTTTCAAGAAGCCTGTGACTTCATTAAAATTTAATTCGCAAATACTGTTTAAAATATAATTCGACAGAAGAGGGATTAAGCCAAGACTTAACGCCCACTTTAAGAGCTTTAAATTGAAAGCGGCAAGAAATTGGAAACTCTGTTTGTTGTCGGCTCTTGGCATTTTAAGTTGTTTCCAGCGTTTTATTCTGAAAGATTAAGTGCTCAAATTTACAGTTACTGTCGTTTTTCTTCGATATTTTGTCGAAAGATGAAAAACAAAAATGCTAATCTATCAAATCCTGCCCTTCAAATTACATCAAAATGCTTTCTGATTATTGAAAGGAAATTTTAAAGTATCAAGTTGATGCTATTCAAGGGAAGATGTATTGGTTTATCTGGCAAATATTCAAACATTAATCTGAGGTTTTGAGATATGCCAATATCCTGTGAACATTTGAACATATCTGCTTACAGCTGATCCAAGTTGAGGTGTCTTGGCTCATCAGGCAAAGATTTAAACAGGGGATTTGTTGGTTTGCCGAAACCTACAAGTTTTCGGGATATGCCAATAAGCTGTGAACCTTTGTACATATCTACTTACGGTTGATCCGACTTTAGGTATCTTGGCTCATCAGGCAAAAGATTTAAACAGGGAATTTGTTGGTTTACCGAAATATGCGAGAGTCCAGGATATGCCAATATACTGTGATCCTTTGAATATATATATACTTATGGGTGATCCAAGTTGAGGTGTCTTGTCTCATCTGGCATAAACTATCTGATAATAACAAATGTTCTGTTGCTACTAATTTCATTTGTTTCTGCATTTATTATGAAGGCGCCGTCGAGTAAGGCATAGAGGCTCGTATTGAGGAATCGGAGAGCGGAGATCGAATTCCAGTCGACATCATTGCAAAATGAATAACCTTGCCTAATACCCTTGGGAAAAGTATAAATCTATGGGTAAATAGCAGGATTGACTGGGCGAAACGAAAAATAATTCAAACCTCTTGAGGCAAAAACTAGAAGAAGGTAACTTGAAAAACAAATTCACCTCGCTCCTACTTCGAGCCGTGGACATTCGCTCATGAGTGTATCACGCATGGCACTTTAGACGTAGATTAAATAAAGGGTTCTCTTCATTCTATGTAGGTTAACCAGATCGATATAGGCCTGATAATGGCCGTTGTATCCCACGGCCGAAACGTTGTGATACAAACAACAAAGATTAGGACAATTGTCCGAATATAAATGGTGTAAATAATGATAAATCCTCATACTAAAAATTCATACAGAAATATATATATGTATATATACATATATATATATATATATATATATATACATATATATATATATATATATATATATATATATATATATATATATATATGTTTCTGTGTGTGTGTGAGAGAGAGAGAGAGAGAAAGAAAGAAAAGAATAAAATATAGCTATAGGTCTTTCTGAAATTCTCTCTCTCTCTCTCTCTCTCTCTCTCTCTCTCTCTCTCTCTCTCTCTGATAGAACTTTACTTCTGAATATTACATTTCTTGTTCCAGTGTCCCGAATTACCCTACACTGATCTTGCTCTATTTCCAGTCGAATTCTATGACAATGTCTTTTCATTAAGATTCTTCTGTATGTTTTTATAATGATTATTGTACGATCGAATTCATTCATTGCTAATGTTGTTGTGGATTCCGCGTGAAAAATCGGCCTACAGTAAATGACAAAAGCAAGTATTTAAGCTAAGAAATGAAATGTATTTATACAAAATACAAAAGGTAATGCTGTTAGTAAAATCCAAGAACGCCGGTTAGTATAAATCAAAGATCGCTATATACATTCTCGAAGTAAACTTCATTTGGTAGAATCCATATATGGCAGAGGTGCTCTTTTGTGGCCGGATCTGGCTCTAGCAAAGGCAGATGATCGAGCGGTATACAGCATAGGTCGGCAACCGATGGCAGGCGGACCATATGTGGTACGCCAAGCAATTTCAAATAGCACGCAGTCACAAATAACATCACAAAGTCTGAACCAATAAAAAGTAGATATTTAGCTGTTACAATTTTAATATATACAAAAGTATATATGCTATATATTACTATATAAAATATATTTTAGAACAGGTATATTGACCTGAATGATTTTAAAACACTAAGTCGGCACATAGTTAGCAAAAGATTACTGACCCCTGGTATAGAGTACCGACCATTTTTCCAGCGCCTTTAGCAATGTATCGTATGCAAGCGTTCCACTTGATGTCTTGGATAACCTTACGTCCCAATAGGAGCTCAAGGCACGGGGTATCCCTGAGAGAACATCCTTTCAACAGGATAGGGACTGACTTAAAAATCACCATCTAAGATCTTCATTTATATCTGGACTAGAACACTTCTTAGGAACAAGAAAACGCAACAACCTTACCCACTAAACATGCCAGTAGTAAACACACGTTGATTGGCTGATAGACTGATAGAAAATGGACACACTCTTATCGGCCTTCTGACCCCGTGTTTCCAAACATTTAATGAA